>VMKM01000277.1:339833-438448 GCA_008360985.2 Macquaria ambigua | reverse complement strand
CATCATATATATATATATATATATATATATATATATATATATATATATCACACCATAAATTTCTATTGGTGTAATGATACACACACATTCACACACTTCCTCGGTGCAGCGATGAGGCTGCTGTAAGACGGTAAATCATTGAAAGGCGGAGCGCGGCGCTGAAAGCTCGGTGACAGAAGATAAAACATGCGGCGGCAGGCGGACTCTCCACACTGAGCTCCGCACACCTCCGCCAGAAAACACCATCCACTCCATCGAGAGACACGGAGGGAGCCGACGATTTCATTCACACATTAATCACCTCAAACAAACGTCTCGAAACTGAAGAATGTGGGTAGAAGAATGCAGGTTTATGTACAGTATATGAACTGGAAGAAAATATCCCATTCTGTTGCTGCAGGTCGACCACCACTCTTGAAACCTGTTGCTGCAGGTCTAAAACCCAAATGGATCCGAGACAGACAGCGTGAACTATGAAATGCAGAGAAAATGATGTGTGTTGCTGCTCTTTTTGACCACGTTAATAAGCCTTCTTCAAAGCAGACATTTTGACTTGTTATAGTAGGAAAAGCATGTGTGTTACTCACAACATTATCAATGGCTCTGTTCTATTCAGGTGTCCCAGTACGCCATGACAGCGTGACAAGAGAGACGGCATGCAGCAACAACACCAGGACCCTGAAACTGAAGCAGCTAAACGGAATTCAGCCGTCATTCATTTTATTTTTCACACCTGTGCTTTCTCCTACTGTGGCACTGTTGTAAGGTGAGGTGCGGGGTAGCATGGTGAAACGTTAAGGAAGACAAAACGTCACGCTGGCAGGGAGGTGTGCTGGAAAAATAGGCAGACTTTTATTATCAGTCTCCAAAAAAAAAAAAACATGGAGAAAACTTTGTATTCTTTACACAGCTCAAAACAGTGAGCTGACAAGGTTAACAACAAATACACATTGTCTTTTTAACTTATATAACATCAGTCGATAAGATCTCCAATAATATTGGGATCATGTGATTAGGAGCACTCGTGTTGATCGGTTTTTAGTATCCACCACAATATTTTATTGAGATAATATTTTTGCAGCATTTTTGCTAGATGTGAAATACTGTATGTTTTTTTTCACGTATTTCTTTGTCCATTTACTTATATTTTGTCCATTTGCATATGTTTAATATAAGTCGCAATGCGTTGAAGGCTACATCCACACTAATACGTCTTTGTTTTAAAATGCATAACTTTTGCTGCCTAGCGTCCACACTACTCCGGCGTTTTCAAACCCCTAAAACGGAGACCTTTTAAAACGTTGCTGACCCCGTTTTAGTTTCAAAACTCTGGTTTGTGTTTTAGTGAGGATGGGCGGAAACTGAGACGTTCTAAAACGATGACACAGACACCCACGTTCACTTCCTGATTGGGTCTTTACAGCCACGACGTGTCCTTCCCTGATTCGTCACGCCCCCATCACGTGACCCTTTTCCAGAAAAAAGCAAACGATCAGCCTCGACTACCAGCGGTTAATTCAACATTAATAACAAATGACAACACTTACTTTCAGTAACAGTTCCACCTGGTCGTCGGTCTGAGCAGAGAAATCTCTGCTCTTACTTTTCTCCATCGCTGCTCTTCGTTCGTAGTATTTTCTGCAACTAACTAAGCAACCAGCCGCAGAGTAGACAATCTGCTTCCTGTTTACACCGGCACGTGCATGCCCAGTGCATGTGAATGGTCATGTGATATGCGTTTTCAGGTGTGTAGTATGGACGGAGATTATATCTGAAACAGTGATAAAACGCTCGTGTGTATGGATTTTTTTGTTTTAAAACACTGTTTTAAAATGAACGTATTAGCGTGGATGTAGCCGAATTCTCTCGGCCACCTTCCGACAGGGAGATGAGGGATGTTTGACCGGAAGAAGGAGAGTTTTTACAAGATTGGCAGACATTGAAATGAGTCACACAGCAACAATTAAATGGGTTGCGAAGCAGTTGTGAGGTAAAATGAGAGCCGCAGCGTGAGACCGCGTCGCCTGGGTTTTCAATCAGACTCGCTTCCTATCTCACCTGTTCAAGCATAATTGTAACACACACACACAACACACACAGAATGTCAGAATACACAGCAAACGCTACCCCTCTTTCTCTCTCTCTCTCTCTCTCTCTCTCTCACACACACACACACACACACACACACACACACACACACAAATCACTTGCCAGGATCCTTTCGCACGTCCTCGGTGGGAAACCCCATCAACTTTCCCAGCAGGGAACAGAGCAATGAAACACATCCCAGACTGTCGTACCTACCTGGCTCACACACACACTCACACACACATACACTGCGGATACATTTACTCCGAGAGGTAGTAGGTTATCAGAGTCCAACGTGGTGGCCACACTCATGCACGCCACGCAGGGATGTAGCATGCTGCTAAGCACTCGGTTTGAAACAAGGAATCCCAGATGTCTCCCTCCGGTAATACTCATTCAGATTGGTCCTGGATGGACACCTGGCTTCAACATGTAAAATAATGTTCAGTTTACTTTGTTGTGTACCCTCTTTCTTTTAAGTAGCCGTATCAAATTCAGATAATGGTGCAGTCTGTTCCCCAGAATGGCGTGGCAATATCCTGCAGACGCCACAGATGAATATGAGGCGTTAATCGGAACCGCTTTTCTGAGGAAATGCTGCTTCCGAGCACAGTATTTCTTGGAAGGACTACTGTGGCAGACAAAGTGGAAGCGTGTGTTCCCCTGATGTAGCGTGTAGTGGTAGTTTAAAGTGCAGAAAAATACTGTGAAGTATGCCTTCTTTCTCAAAAACATGGATGTATTAAGAGAGCTGGATGCAGCATGACGAATCAGCCTCACTACCAATTTGTCCCAGTGGCCAACCACCCTATCGGACTGGCTTTACATTTCTTTTAAAAACGTTTTTTCTATTGCAACCCTGTCTCCTAGAAATTATGTTCATATATTGCTCATTTGTTTTCCCAATTACAAATGTAATCGCTGCCTGGATTATGTTCACACGCAATGTTTTTCTGATTGAATGGAGAGCTACATTTATCTGCTGCACCAGAGAATGATGCATGAGGTGGATGACATGTGTACACAGTGCAGGACTTTGACTCCTGAGTCTCAGCTGTGGTTTGGTTTAGGCAACAGATGCACTTTAGTTCAGGTTAAGAAAAGATCTTGGTTTCTGTTAAACCTTGATAATTACTTTGTGTTTTGTGATTCAAGTCACTTTTTCTCTATTAAAACTAAGACCATGAACTTCAGCTAAGTGCTGTGAGGGCCTAACCACCACAAAGATTAAAGTCTGTGTAAAGCAATAATAAGTTTGTCACACCACAGAAAAATGTGTCATCAACCACCCAGCCAAATTCAAATGATTAAAGAAATCGGCAAATATATAAAATTAGGTTTCCTGAAGGTGCTGGTAGATAACTTTACTGCACCACTGAGCCGAAGAACGAGTGAGAGCCGCTGCTCAGAGACAGACTCTTGTTCAGCGAGCTAACAGGCTAACACATTAGCACAAAGCTCTAGCTTTTATACAGTGTTAGGGGAGGGATCGTGCTCAGTATGGCTCCAGTGCGTCATCAAGCCATGATTTCAGGTCAGCCCAAAAAATCCTGAACACAAAAATGGTGGAAAACAGTTTAACGGTCTTCTAATGTCTTTTCACAGCAACAGGACGTTCCTGAAAAAGAACACGTTGCTCTCAATGAAACCTCCTCCGAATACAAAAAGCTTTGGGATGTAGTGGATGAAATCACTCCTTATTTGCTACCTAGTGCACTAAATTAACTTTCCTCCATTTTATTTGAGTGTCATATACATAACCTTTGAAAATTATCACACTGAAATGAAAAAAAAGCAGATGCACATTACCTTTTGCTCAAAATCCCACCATGCAATGCTTCGCCCTTTGTTAGATGTGAAAATTACGGTTATTTGATTCATAAGTGTCCGGAACCTCAATTTATTACTCACTATAGAACAAACTATTGAGTGTGTATTATGTAGGGAATAGTGAATGAGTAACCATGGGAGTGATTTCAGACACAGCACAGTTCTCATAATACATCTGTGCTCAAATCATGAGTCTTCAGTGATCTCAAGGCTGAACGACATTCCGGTCTATTGAGGCTACTGCAAAATGGCAGCTCCAGAAAGAAGCCCTGTCTCTCTTTCGTACTGCTGGTACTGACACCAAAATCTGATGTTTAGTGTTGGTATTTTTCACTGCTATCAAACTCCACGGAGGCTGCAGAAAAATACATCAGCATGGCATCAGTTTGTTTGCATTTCATTTATCCCCAGGAGAAAGAAAAATACACCAAACAACAAAGTGTCGACGTCTGATTTAACAATGTTTCAGGGTGACATTTTCCTGTAATCTCGCCTATCCAGTCTGTTATTCGTATTATTTGGGCTTTTCTTTTCTCCACTGAGTGTATCCTCTCTCTCTCTCTCTCTCTCTCTCTGCTCTTGCTGGGTTCATTGTCTTTAATCCGATGTCTCTGCCCTCTTTCTGTCGCTCTGTTTTCTGGGTGAGTCTCAGTGTTCAACCCTCACTGTCTGACCAGCTGACCTGCCGACATGCTTTCATGCCCTTCATTATCAGAAACAAGTGTGATGGTGAAGTTAACAACAATAAAGCAGAATGTTTTTTTCCTTTAATACTTGATCTTTGTTTTGCTCTGCCAGCATCTGAGATGTTGCTTGAGCTGCCTAAACATGGTCCACAATTGATTTATCTTCCGTCTCTGAGTAGTTGTTCTTTGTTGTATTGCATTTTTGGACACCAGTGTCCCTCAAAAAGCACAAGATTTAGTCTGTAACACCAACATCCTTCGTGTATACCGAACAAAACCATTGCTGTGTCTCAATTTGGATACTTCCGTTAGTACACTTACATGCAGTACACTGTATACACTATGTAGTTACTCGCGTAGTGTGTACATTTTGACAGGGTAGCGTTGTCTAAATCGAACACGGCCGTTGTGCACTTACCGGCAAATGATCACAACATTTGCCCACTTCTTCTTCTTCTTCTTTTTAATGATGAATTGCAACCAGGCAAAGCGTTATCGCCAACATTTGACCGCGATTGTCGAACGCCAAAATATCTGCCGGCTTGTTTGCTCACTTAACTTCAATTCAGTTTTATTAAAAATTAATAAAAATGAACGTGCTTTTACTTTAAGTGTGGCGTTCACTGCAACAATCGCAACCGTGGCTGCCATTTTTATCAGTTGGCGGTCCCTCCCCTTCCGCTATGTAGCCAAGATGGCGACCATTGAGGGTGAGATGTGTGCAGCGTTTCACAATCAACTTTCTGACCGTTATGAGTACACCATCTGAGTACTCACAGTGCACTGCATTTTGCCACACTTGTCAGTGTGAATGCACTTATGCACTCAAAATAGCAAGTACGGAAGAACGCTAATTGAGACACAGCACTTGTCAGAAGTAGTGTGTGTGGTATGGAGTTTGGATACAGCATATATACATTCAGTCTTTGAGTCATCGGGGTTCTTGGCAAACACGAGCGGAGGATGAGCGATAAATAGTCGACACTGGATTAATTGCGAGTGTAGGTGTTCAGGTCGTCACCTGAAACGAGCAGGAGCCACTTCAACAGAGCAGCTCAGGACTGAGTGCAACCCAGTGTTGTCCTCTTTTGAACTTCAGCTAATCAATTAACGTGATTTAATACACAGTCACTCCACATGGAAGCCAGCGCGGCTCAGTGTTCTCCTAATTTATACTGTATCGACCGTCTCACACACATGCAGAGAGAGAGAGAGAGAGAGAGAGGAAGCGGAGGGAGGCAGGTTGTGTTGAATGGTTGCGGGTAAATCTGGATCTCAGGGGAAAATTAAGCGATTGTTTTATTTTTACAGTTTAACATTGCTAAAGTTTAAAGGTCTGGAAAGAAAGAGACAGAGAGCAAAGCGAGGCAGAGAGAGAGGACTGACTCAGAGAGACCTCTCCTGTGAGCCTTCGTCTAGCCTTTGGCATAGAAAGTGAGCCTGCATATTACTCAGTCTATCACAACACAGCAGGAGAATGGGAGAATTAATACACTTGGCTTTCATGCCAGTGTGCTCTCTCTTCGCCTTTCTTCTCTCCTACACTCCTACTCGCTCTTTCTCTTCAAGCTCCACTGGACAAAAGCACTTTGTGTGCTAATAAAATTAACTCGTATATAGCGTATATATATATTTTTTTTTTTTTTCTAGCCGTTAACAACCAAGCGGAGCAAAAAAGTAAAAAAAAAAAAAAAAAAGATGGAGAAAGAGAGAGAGAGAACTTGAATCTTGAGATTGTATTCAATTTTCTGTTCATTTCTAAACACACGCCTGGTGCCGGCGGCAGCTCGGTCTTCGGCGTGCTGCTGAGGCTCGGGGGCAAACATTTTTTGTCTGTGTGCATTTCAATGACATAAACAGTATCTAGCCTGCCATACCCTCAGCCACCATCTATCTGCCTCCCATAAATCTGAATGACATTAACATTTAAAAAACCCAACTCCTGCCTGTCTGCGGATGGGCCTCTCAGACAGACAGGCCTCCGTTTTATTTATCCACATCACGGCAGACGGGGAAGACAGGCATCGCCACAGACAGGCATAAATCTGCGCAGGTTAGAGCCGTTGAACCACCTCGGCCGGCAGGTTAAGTGAATATCACCCTCGGCCTCCTGGAAGAGATCACACTCCTATTTCCCACTCCCATTAAATATGTGTTTCATTTCTGCCTTATTTGGATGGAAAGTCATTGTACCCTCTTTTATAGAAGGTCATAAAATATATAGTGTTTTTTTTCAACGCTCTGCATAACATTTACATTTTCTATTGTATAAATGTGATCGCCGCGACACGGGGCTGAATAAAACATTCATGGCAAAAGCCATTTCTTCTGTGACATTTGGTCCCCTATCTATCATCAGTTTTCTATATGCAGCCAGGAGAACAAACGCTGGTCAAATGTTTAAATGTGGCCTCTCCACATAAAATTCAAACCCTGCTTTCACATTAACACCCGCTGGCTAGTAGATGGAAATGCTTTATTTTTTTTTTTGCGCGCAGATAAGAGAAAAGTCAAATGGAAATGACTCGCAGGGCTGTTGTGGCAGTGGGGAGCGTGCTGATGGGCCTGGGAAATTGAAGCATGTCAGTAAAATTAGAAAAAGCCAGCCCTGCCTCAACTGGCAGACATGTAAATGTAGGCAGAGCCCCTCAGATGAGTCCATTATGGACCATCCCACGCAGCTTTTTCTCATCAAAAATCCCATCAGTGTATTAAAAGGTATAGCCTTGGCACTGACAAATTAATTCTTTCTCTCTTTTTTTTTTCCTGACTGATTTAAAACCATTGCTGAACTGAGGTGATGGGCAGCAATTCAATACTATCATTCATCCTCCTTCAGCAGAAAAATATCCTGCAGAAAAGTGTAAATTATTTATTGTGATACAATTGTGTTTTCTAAATCAATGATATTAACAAATATTGCACTAATAAGATACATACTTGGATGGATGATCTGGTACATGATTGAAACATGGAAACAGGAAGTGACCGTTTCTATTCCTCTGTTCCTCACTGAGAGTCTCTCATATGTACAGAAAGCTCCTATACTAATATTCTTTTATTGTGTTATTATTTGATTTAAGTTACTTTCTATATAGTAAGTCTAACTCCAAAATTCTCTGTGGCCATTTCAGGAAATAAATAATTTACATTGTTGTCCTGTTTTATCAGCAACAAAAAAAAGATTTCACAGGATTAAAGGATTACAACAGAGTGAAGTGAAATGAGCACTGTATGTATGAATTAATAAACAGAGTCAATTCTCATCTGATGGTAAGTAAGTGATAATCCATGATCAAGTGTCCTGATACAAGGAAATAATGGACAAGGAGCAGATGAACGCCCGAGAAGAAGAAGAGTGGCATTTCCTCCTAACAGAAGATTATTTTCTACATCAGGACAGCTTGGAGTCCAACATCACACTCATTCTCATGGTCGCTCAGCAAAGGAAAAAAGCATTTAAATCATCCATCATCCATTATTTAAAGTTTGTCTGTAGTCAGTTTCATCCATGATTTAATTGATTTCTCCAGAGAGTTGTCTATGAATTGTTCCTGGAATTATTCCAATAAAGTAATGCAGACCAAAGATAGACAGTTATTCAATTGTACTCTTTTAATGTTAACTCAAATACCTTCCAATTTCTTTTGGACAACCATTCTTACTGGCAATACAGGCAATTTTGAGTGTCCCTTTTTGACCACAGAGTAGTCTACTTCTTGTCACTATCCAGCTTCTTCCTTCACACAGATAGTCGCAGTTAATGCACTATGAACTGTGCTCCATAGCACTGAAAGCTAACTGAGAGTAAAAGTGAAAGACAATGAATAAAACTGACTCTATACTCAACATAATATCAAGTTTAGTCACCGAGAATTAACGAGAAATGAGAGCTGGACACCAGTCATGACAGGTGTACCATTATAAACGCTAATTTTAGCTCTGTCATCGTGTACACAGTGTGCATACCTAAGTTCAAAAGCTGTTTTTAATTAATTCTGTGCATATGCGATGCACATGTGGAGTACAGTTGTGAATGTGCTGCAGACATGATGCGTCATTAACTATGATGGAGCTATTGGGACGCCTCCATTTTTCAGAAGTGGACAGTAACGTACAGCTGGTGTACAGCATGCTTACGTCATTTGAACAGTTATCATTCACATTGAATTATCAATCAGATCTACAGTCAAATTCAATACTGCAAACCATCCAACACCTTAAGATCTCTGCTGGTACTGTATACCCTAAAGACAGGACCTCACCTGGAGAGGAAAACTGAAGTGGTGTATGACCTGTGAGAGCTACAGTGAACATTAAATTGTTGACAGAATGAATATTGAACAATGAATATGAGCATTGACTGAATGAACACAAAATTCACAGCGAACAAGTGTAACAGTCCATTCCTTGTACTCCAGCGGTTGCTCTTTGTCTGAGCCAGGGCCGCAAACAGTCGGGATTTTGTCGAGCGGTGGCTGGGCCCCCCTCGTAGTGAGGGAGTAGCAAGCTGATTGGCAGTAGCAGAACGTAGTGGACGGGTTGGTGTGTGTGGTTTGGCCAAGTCCTGGATGTAGGATGGACCTGAGCCAGGTGCAGCATGGTAGGCAAGTATACCTGTGTCTTGAATCGGATTCGAGAAGCCACCCGTAGCCAGTGCAGGGTGCGGAGGAGTGGTGTAGTGTGGAAGATCTTGGGTAGGTTGAAGAAAAGCCGAGCTGCTGTGTTCTGGATGAACACCAGCCAGGAACGAGTTGCAGTTGTCTAGACGCGAGATGACAAGAGCCTGGACCAGAACCTGCGCCGCCTCCTGGGTGAGGAAAGAACGGATCCTCTTGATGTTGTGGAGGATGAATCTGCAGGTGCAGGTTGTTGCAGCGATGTTGAGAAGTTATGTTTCATAGTAGCACTAGCGACTGCGTGAGGCTGTAATGCTCATTGTTAACTGTTGTATAAATAAACCATAAGTTAAAGACAGATCACCAAAGTTCACAAAGACCATGAACATCTGCATTAAATTGCATAGTGATCCATCCAACAGTGTGTGGAGACATTTCACTTTGAACCACAAATGTGAATCCATGGAGGGTAAGTCCGGGGATCAATAAAGCCATTATGATTTATCCTTTGGGAAACATGAATGTCTGTACCAAAATTTGTGCCAATCCATCCAGTAGATTTTGAGATATATCACTAGATCAGTGACTTGACTTGCTGGTGGCGCTAAAAGAAAAGTCAGCAATTCATCAGGATTCATCATCTGGGAACCATGAACATCTGTACCAAATTTCATGGCTCTGGTAAGGCTATTTGCTGACTTAAAATACAAGTTGCATTGTACTTTAAATACATCTCATTTTGAAATAAACCTCTGTTATTAACAAACTGATAAGTGGCAGAGCTGCACACTGTGAGAAAGAAACATTTAGAAAAGATCAAAAAAATGATGAGTTCAACTCGAGTAAGTTTGTTCATTTGGGCAAATATGGTATATTTCAACACTTGTGAGACAAAATGAAGACCAACTTTCTCCCAGACTTCATATATAATTTAGTGAATTGATAACCAACGAGTTAAACCCTGATGATCAGGATGCTGTTTTTACACCCATTAATCCAAGTTGCAGGGTTTTTCCCAGTTTGGAAACTGTGCTGCCCCATTTCAGGTTGTGTGAAGGACTCCCACAGGTACTCATTAGTATTGTTTACTTGTGAACCCAATGGGGCCATGTTGTCTTCTAATCATAGGTTTTACAACACCTTCTACACTCTGGCACCGTTTTCCCACACATCTGTGATCTTATGAAGAAATATTCCAGGTCGACATTTGCACTGAATTAATGTACAGCGTTTCAGGGAACCTATATGTAATAATAAACAGTAAGCTCAAGTCTGTGGTGCTCAGATGTCCCGGTTATTTCAATATTAATTTAAAAATGCATCTGTTGTATTAGGTTTTCACTGTTAGTCTCCATCACGACCAAGACAATCAATTAGTTCCAGCATGCGTGCTGGTTTACAAATAAGGCAGTGTATGCTGAGTTCAAGGTGCAGCGACCAAAATATTGAATACTGCATAAGATTTCATGGGATAAAATCAATAACCTTCTTATTATGCCATGTCATGAAGCCGCACAGCCTGAAGTAAACCTACCACAGTACCACCTTTCTTCAGAGCTGACAGAAGACACACAAAGACGGACCACACAAAGGGAAAACAGTCAATTTAGGAGCCTGGGTGGATGTTTCTGTTCTCAGTGTCTCCAGGATGATAAAAGTAATCAGGGGGGTGGATGCTGAAGGGCTTGCTCAGGGGTTGTTATCTAATTTGAGAACTCAAACCTCAAGCATGCATCTATTTTTTTGAACAAAAAGA
The DNA here is from genome assembly GCA_008360985.2 of Macquaria ambigua. Taxonomy (NCBI): domain Eukaryota; kingdom Metazoa; phylum Chordata; class Actinopteri; order Centrarchiformes; family Percichthyidae; genus Macquaria; species Macquaria ambigua. The sequence goes on along the minus strand of VMKM01000277.1, from coordinate 427,469 downwards.
AAATTGCAAATAAGACAAGTTGAGGACGTTTTAACTGAATTGGTACCACTTTCTAATAAGGCTCTCCTTATAAAGGGTTTATAAGTTGTAACTAATGGCTTTATTACTGGTTAATAAATCATTTACGAAGGTACAGTAAGAAAAAACAGTCCATTAGAGAAGTCTTACTCATCAACTAAAGATTTATCTAAAAAGATGAAGTCATGCTGGAGGAGGATCAACACCAGCGAATGGTTTTTGGTTTTCACAACCAGGAAACCCATATGTTCATATTAGTAGCTTAGTACTAATTTATAAGCATTAGTAAATGACTTATTACCCTTAATAAAAACATTCATTATGACTTACAAACCCTTTATGATGTTTTTAAAAAAGAAAACATGACAACTCAGTTGTGTATAATAATTTTGGCTTAATAAACTAATAGGTTTTTCCAGGCAACTCTGGGTCACCACAAAAAATTGATGTATTTACCATTAATAAAGCTATTAGTCATAACTTATCAGTTTTTAAATAAATCCATTACAACATATTAGTTATTAGTTACAACTTATAAACCCTTTATGAAAGTGTATTATTAAAAAGTGGTGCTATTATTTTATCAAAAGTGAAAATATGTGCAACTAATATGTATTTCAAGGCAACGCGGGGTCACCACAAAAACATTTTTGCCCCAAGTCGTTGCTAAGTGTATCTCAACAGGAGTGTGTTATTTCCGACAGCATTGAATGCAGCACGGTGGTAGAGCGGGCCTGCGCGAGCGCCTCCTCCCCTCCTCCCTCCCCCTCTCCCTCCCTCTCTCCCTCCCTCTCTCTCGCGCCTCTCCGTGCGTGTGCCCGCCGGTGAGGGCGCGCGCACGGGAGGTGGCGGGGGGTTGTGCTCGCTCTTGCTCTCTCTGCTCTCTGACCCCAGTGGCAGCTCCAACTCACTGCACTCCGGCTCCCCCTCCGTCAGACCGAGGCTGCTCTCTCTCTCTCTCTCTCTCTCTCTCTCTCTCTCGTCTGTCAGTGTCTCTCGCCCTCCTCTCCGGCTCTCTCTCCCTCGCTCTCTTGTCTGGTTTCTTTCCACAGGAGCCAGCCGAGGTCCCGCCGGGTCGAAGGTTCTGCCCTACCCGCCCAGACTACTGCAACCCCCGGACGGCCGCGTACGAACCTGCACGCTCCCCCTGTTGCTGCTGCATGGACCCGCGTCCCTCCACCGCTGCTGCTGCCGCCGCCGCCGCCGCCGCGTAGAGGGCGACCCCGACCCGACACTCTTTCTCCGGCCAGATAAAAAACGCACAAAAAAACCCACACGACGAAGGTAGAGCAACCTTTCCGCTTTGCTTTGAGAACCGAAGAGGGAGGGAGGGTAGAGAGGGGAGACGGGGAGCGAAAAAAAAGAAATTCCTGACACAAAGCCGTCGGTTAAAAGGTGGCTTGTCATTTACGAGGACGAGCAAGAGGTTAGCGCGGCGGTGCTGTGACACTGACCACCTTTGGGTGATTTTTTTATTATTCCAGGAGCAGAGTTCAGGATCGCACGGACCTTTCTTTTTGTGTACATTTCTGCAAGCGACAGTGTTCACAGCAAGCGGCGCATAGCACACATCGTGTATATGCATGGTATCAGAAAGGGTCAATTTATTCGCCTTTTACCCTCTCTGCTTACCGGAGTGATTTCTACTCGTGAAGTTAGCCTATATGGTGTGTATCGGGGCTCTGTGTATATATCCGCCGACAGGACTGACAATGTGTGTGTGCACCGCCGTTATAGAAAAGCAGCCCAGTGCGAAGCTACAGCCTGCATAATAAAAAAAATCCACTGCCAGGACAGGTTTTAGCAGGCTAAGCTACAGAGCTAGTTGCTGCTACTGTAGCCACAAGGTAGAGACAGACAGGCGAGCAAGGCGAGTTTCAGCAGCCCAACACACACACACACACACACACACACACACACACACCGACTGCACACGACGAGGAGCCCGTGGAGCATGCTGCACACAAATCCGTCCTTAGTTTTTCGGCCTACATGTGCAAAAAAAGAGCACATTTTTGGAGAAGCAGCAGTAGCACTTCAGGTTTTTAGATTTTGCCTTGGAAGGAATTATTGCTGAGGTGAAGGCGTCTGACAGGGCAGCTTCTAAATTAAGTGAAATTATTATTATTATTATTATTATTATTATTATTGGAAGGCCAGGGAGATCTGGGCAAACTTGTTTCTCGTGCAGCCAGCAGCAAGGATTCACTGGAGTTGAAATAATGTCATTTTAACTTTGCAATGTAAAAAAAGAGTTGAGTGTGTATAGTGGAGATGCTTTTATTTGCAAGGAGTTGAGTTTACCCACTTTTTTGCTTTCTAGGCTGGCATAAATCTTTCTGACTTAAATTCATAGCATCCAGCTGACCCAGAAAACATAAATCAATGCTTTTGTGAAAATAGGACAGTTTTTAGTTTTCAATTGGGAGGTTGTTTGCTTTAAGATATTTAACAACTGGAGGTCACAGCTATTTTTTTTTAACTCACCACAGCATCACGGGATTTAACCATGAAGTGGAGCTGCTGATTACTCTCCATAAAAACAACAACAAAAAAAAGATGACAGACTTGTTAAATTGAGGGCAATTCTTTCCTTTTTTTCCCCCCTCCTCTTGTGCTCCTGGCTGCATGAGGAGGTCTGGTATAAAAAGCCTGTCAAGCCCACAGTGGCCACTTTACTATCAGTCAGGGAGGTCAGACAGGAGGGAAGCTCAGGGTGCAAGGAAGACACACACACGCACATACACACACACAGCGAAGCCCGGTGAGTGAGCTCTCAAGATGCAAAAACACACTTGTTGTGCTGTATTTTGGCTGCTTTTCCTTCCCAGATTTAAGGAGTGGAAAGTGTTTTTTTTTCTTTTTTAACCTGATTTTGTTTTTATTGTACAGTTGTGCAAAGATAGAGCAGTTGGCAGATTAATCCTTACAGAATTAGAGCACCAGACCTGGAATAACCAAAGCAGAACTTTGCCTTATTTTTGTGTGTTTTGGGGGTAATTGTCAGCAGGGACTCGGAGCTGTTTTCTGTGCATGCATTGTGAAGAATTTCTTGTCTTATTGAAGGCTTTGCAACAATTAGATTTTTTTTTGCTTGGTTTAATTTCAACAGGCTAATGCCTTAGAGGCCCTGCCTGCAGTAATTTTTTTTACATTTGAATATATTAGTTTGCATTAAAACCAACTGGGTTACGAGCAGCAGAGCAGCAATTAAAAATGTGCCTTCCAGATTGTAAATTGTCGCCTTAACAGTCCAGTGTTTAGCTTTTGAAAGCATTTTTGATCTCATAACGTAATGCCATATTGTTTGAAAAGGTAGAATAAATCTGCTAATTATGTTGAAGTTGCCTCACTGCATTTTTGTTAATTAGGACTTTATGAAGAACTGTTTGATGAGCTTGTTTCAGGAATCTGTTTCTTTCCAAAATGAAATTCTGACACATCAAAAAAAAAAAACAACCAAAAACAGTTCTGTTATCCAAACAAGAAAACTGTAATTGCAGCATTGGAACATTGTGATTATAAATGATTAGAAAATGCTGTTTTGTGTCTTTCCACTGCTTCAAACCAGTCATTTTAGCTCTTCAAGCCACCTGTTTTTGAACAGTAATAATGTGTATAAATGTAATCACTTTCTTCTTATGTAAAAGACCTTCCTACCAGTGTATTCAGAAGTGGGTGCATGCCTTTTGGTCCTGTTTTAAAGCAGCTGATGTGTGTCTCCTGTCGGTGCAGACTGCAGTGTGTCGTGGTCGAGTCGGTCTGCTGCTGCTGCTGCTGCTGCTGCTGGGGAGACTTCCTGGGCTTCTTGAGCGGCTCTGAAGGATGACCGCTGCACGGCTCGCTGCTGAATCCCGGTGAACGAACGGCGTCTCATGTCCAAACGGCGGAAGGATGGCTCATGGCAAAGTGACCGTCGCGGTGGACGAGTACAGCTCCAACCCCACACAGGCCTTCACACACTACAACATCAACCAGAGCCGCTTCCAACCCCCACATGTCCACATGTAAGTGCATGCAGTCACACACACACACACACACACACACACACACACGCTCACACACACTCACACACACTCTGGATCATCTGCCATGAGCTAGTAAACTAAAATCTGATTTAAGAATAGTTTTTACCTGCCAAAATAAATTCATTAAATGTGTCCTCCTGCCTGTTTTCAATCTTAAGACGTGTAACTTTTAAACATCCAGGTCTTTTTTGTCTTGATTTATTTATTTATTTGATGACTATTTTATTTCACTTTTTTATGTTTCGGTGGTTTCAGTTTAGTTTTGTATGAAGTTTCAGAAGAATTCATAATCCAGGCTGTGGGGGAAAAAGCAGAAATTTAAACATTTTGAGGTGCAACAGGAAGCCAATCAAGAGCCTGTTTGATGCAGAGTCTTTGTTTATACTGTGATTTAATTGGCTCAAGCTCAAGAGGGTGTACGGTGGCCAGCGAGGACAAACTTTGAGAACCAGGCAGAGACCAAAAACTGCACAAACCTTACTGTGCAACATTTGAGGAAATTAAAATATGACTGTTTTTTAAAAAGAAAAAGTTTGCAGCTAGTGTGGCAGGTGAGCCAAATTGTTTGAAACAGCGGAGTCAAATTTTTAAAAACATGCAGCATTTGCACAAAAACAATCACACACTGAAAACTAAATTGCTGACCATGGTTCACACAGATTTGAGTAAAAGCTTTCCTGACTCAGGAGTTTTTCTCCCTGTCGTGCGTCGTGGACGTGGCCCGCCGCTGTTCCCTGTGGTCGCTCTGTGAGACCGTTATCGTTTGTGCCATGTTGTCGTTGCAGTGCATGAACACTTTGTCCGCATTAGGGCGCTCTCTTTATTTATTTATCAGACCAGTTACTTAGCGTTGCTCTTGTCTGATGTGGTTACGCTCTGCCTCTCATTTGTGGATCAGAGCGCGGTGACCCGTCAGCCCTCGCCACGCACACGCTCATCAAAGCGCTGTGTTTTATCTGTGGACAGATGTTAACACAAAGCTGCGTGTTTGCATGCTTTGTGTCTTCTCCCAATTACAGCAGTTTTGAGCTTTTATAGAAGGTTTGGCACTGATTGTTGGTTGTGGTTACGTGCACAGTGTGCTCGAGACATTTTATATTCTCTGAGAGAGTTATGTAAAACGTTAGCCTGCAGCAGGGACAAGAAGTGATTGAAGAAGAGCAGTCACTGTCATTATAGTGGATTTGTTTGTCATTCTTATTTCGCTCTATGATTGAACTCTATTCTTTTTATTGAAGTAATTTTGGTTTGATTCTGCTGTTTTATCTGGCTGTTTTTAGATGCATTATTTTTTATTTTTTCATTATTCAGGTGCAACAAATAAGGATAGATAAAATATCTTGTCAAAATAAATAAATATGAAGCATATTGGTGGTGATTTTACGCTTCAAAAACAACTTGGAGTTAATTTAAGTTTTAGAAAGTCACACACCAAGCAGGTGTTAATGTGAAAAAAGAGAGACCCTGCTAACACCATGCACTAACTACACAAGTGCCATTGTAGTCTTTGTTATAGACAGATTTGAAAGTTATGTAAATACAACACTGCAATCCTCAAGTTCTGACATATAATTATATTGTTGAGGGTAAAAACTCACAAGCATATTTCCATTGTCAGAAAGCGAAAGTGGTAATTCCACAGATTGTCAAGTCAGGTTAAAAAAAGATTCAAAATGGACTTATGATTGACTGTTAAACAACGGTTTCTTTACCACGAGTTTAAAACTCCTCTCTATTAGTTGCCTCGGAGATCCTGAAATACTGTTCCAGAAAACAGCAGCAGTTCATAAGAATATATTTATGCCCTTGAACCTCTAAATCTAGAAGGAGTAGCAGTAGTTGAGCTACTGCATCTCTTGTTGAATAGTTTTGACAATCTCTGATCAGACTGCAGTTAAAGAATCACAGAATCATAAGTGGCGTTCTCTTGTTTAATTGACATTAATGAAATCAGATTGGAGACACTGTAAACTCTCAGGTTGCACGTGTGCTCGGATCATCGTGTTGCGTCGAGGTGGAAGGAAACTGGCGCCTGCATCGAGTTGAACCAGTGGCAGCCGGCATGGTGGACACTCAGAACAGGAGTTTGTTTTACATGACGTGCGAGAAACGAGATGTGCCAGATCATGCAGCTGTATAAACATCATAAAGGAGACACTTTTAGGGAAACGTCAGATAAATTAGAGATAAGGGACGATTTGGGCAGCTGTGCCAACCTAGGAACCCATCAGCTATCGTCTTCTAAAGAGGATTTAGCCTCTGGGGGCAACGGCCAATGTTTCGGGGCTTCCGGTTTAGCCAGTGGATATCTGGATAACGGATATCCGGGCCAAGACTTCCTCTTCCGTGCGCCAAACATTGTTTACAGTCAAATTAACAATCTCGGAACCCATCAGCTATCGTTTTCGTTATCGATTTGAATGCAGATTAATTTTAAAAAAATCTAATCATAAGGTAATCTCTAGGGTTCCCAGATTGCATTTCGGCCAATGCGTTCCGCCTCTTTTGCTCTCCACACGGACTGTTTACCTGCATGCAACCAAAGCCCCCTCAAACATGATTGGTCAATACTACTACAAACGGAAACCAGAACGCTTCCGATACCAAAATCCTGTCCCTTGCCTGCAGATTCTGCCTTCATAAGCAGATACCTGTTTATAGAGATCTGATCTGTGCAGACTGAAGAGCTGAAAAGCAAAAGTCAACCAGCCACACTCCCTCACTTTGGGGAGCAACAACATCTGGCAAACGAGTTGTTTTTTTTTTAGAAATTTTGTTTACCTCAAACATTCAGATTCCCACAATTCTGTCTGGTTAATCATGTTCATGTAAACAGGATTATTTTGGGGAGACGGTCAAATTATGGAATAGTGTAAACAGCTAAATGGGACTCTTACCTTCCTCCCGGCGTTGGCAGTGTTCACATTATTGTGCCACTGTGTTGTTTTGGGCTTCCTCGGCTGTGAGCAGGGTTGCCAGCACAACGAGCGTTGGTGAGCGTGGAAAAAGGAGACGAGGTCACCTCGCAGTTTGTGTTACGTCAGTCCATTTTAATGGTTGACAAAGACGGCAGTAAATCAGGACAAATGCTTCAATATGAATCAAGGTTAACAGATGCCAGACAGCACAGGATTCACCACAACAGCTTCTAGTTTGATGTTTGAAGAGGCTCCCTTTAAATTTTTTACTGTTTGACAAGGAAAATAAGAGATAGCGCAAACAATATTTTCTGGCTTTAAAATATGACAGAATGACCTCTGCAAGGTTCCATTTTTACTGAAATTTCACTGCTTATTTTTGGATTTATTATTATTTTATGCTTCTGTGATTGACGTTGAGAGGTTTTGTTTTCGGTTCCCTGGAAAAGTCTTTGTATGGTTCATCTCGGCCTTTTGTTCTGTAGTATTTCACCAGCTGACCATAAGCGAAGGTCAGTCGGAGAAGCAGCGGAGAAACCTTACGTGACACCTCTTTGTAGGAAAATGGAGAAACAAGCAAAGTGGGGAAAAGAATGGATCTGCCTGATGTTTAAGAGGAAAAATCGTGAAAGTTTCTAAAAGTGGATCATCATCTGTCATCTGGAGGCAGTTTAGTTTTATTCCAGATGACGAAAAACAAGAACAGATTGTGGATGATGTTTGCCTTGTAAAAAAAGGTAGCTGTTTATTATGTGTATTTAGTAAAAAAGGATGTATTAAGAGTCAGACAGCAGGATGGAAAACAAGTCATCGACAGTGTGTTTAAGGTGCAGAAATGCGGTTAAACCTCCTGAAACTTGGAACAAATAATCCCGATGTTTATCTAAATAATCAGTATAATCATTTTTTTTTTGCCCATATTGCACAGTCCTGCTGGTTTTCCCATTTTCACTGTGGTCGTTTTTGGAGGTGAAGCCCCTGTAGGAAGGGGATGTGTTGAAGCCGTGGGGCCTCTCAGCAGATATGTGTTTGGATAAATACATTAGGCTGTTTCCTGGCTTCCACAGAGCCTGCAGTGTTTTACCCTGCCATTCTTAAACTCAGACTGGGAACCCCGGGATCTAACACACACACACACACACACACACACACACACACACATACACTCCTATAAGCCCATCCCCCTGCTATGTTTAAGTGCTTATAGAATACGACCTCTGTTCTGGGAAAGTAAAGCCTTGTTTAGATTTGAGAGATAATGATCCGACTTGCTTGGGGGTTCTCTCTCGCTGCATCCACAGTATTTGAACATAAATAAAGTTGTTGCTTCTAAGAGAGAAGGAAAAAAAAATTGCCTGTCTTTTGAAATACAATCCCCGCTGTAATGTCCCCCCCACCCCCCAGACAGAATATTTAGATTTCTGTGATGGAGTACAGCGCCGCCTTTTGTGTGGCGTGGAAGGTATCGCTGTCTGAGCCACATATGAAAACATGTACGTAGAGCATGTACACACTCATGCACTCAGTCTGACGAGCACACACACACACACACACAGTGGCAGTTACAGGCTAATGCTCAGGAACGTGACCCTGAAGTCAAAGTGGGCTTTCTTCGGAGCTTGGGACGTCTCTCTCTGTCTGTAAGTGAGCGACAGACTCAGTCCAGCCCTGTTTGTGTCTGGTTTATTTTTCTGCGCCGTCTGTGTTTTGGTTTTTTTTTTCTTTCTTTCTTTCTTTCTTTCCTCAGCCCCCTCATCGTCGTCTCGTGAAATGAAATGCTCAGCAACTTGGAACATATGCTTCGAGTTGGGACACTAATGGCTTCAAATCCAATTTGAGCAGGATCTGGGCCAGACTGCGGGAAGGCCAGACACACAGATGCAGACAAACTGACAGAGTTGAAACTAAACTGTAGACTGAAGATCTGGGGGTGTTTTTAAGATTTTTGTGAGCCTTTAAATATTCTGAAAAAGTCTTGAATTTAAGGACTAAAGAAGTCTTAAAATGTCTTAAATCCTGTTATTGGACTCCAGAAAAAGGTTAGCGATATTTTGATACACACAGTTGAACTTAATTGCTCCTAACATTTAATTTCCTGGGCCCGTATTATCAAGCTTCAGAAAATCAGTTATGATGTTTTCAAAGAATTTCCTCTTAGAATTAAATCCTAGTAGAGCTGCAACTAATGATTATTTTAGTTTTTTCAATCGATTGTTTAAAAAGGTCAGAAAATTGTTAAAAAGTCCCCATCATCATTTCTTACAGCCCAAGGTGAGGTCTTCAAATTGTCTGTTTTGTCCTGCCAACCAATCCAAAAGATATTCACTTTACAACACACATTTGAGAAGCTGGGAAGAGCAAAAGTGCATTTTTCTTTTGATAAATGACAATGAATTATCAAAACTGTCTGCAATTTATTTTTAATCTACTGATTGTTTCAGCATGAATCTTTGTAAAGATAAAAGTTATCAATTAAGCATTTTAGCCGTTGTGCTAATGTGAAATATTGTGTGTAAGGGAACTTGGACGTACTGTAGTAGTGTCTTAAACAGAAGAAAGTGGCTGCAGGAAGCAGTGGAGGGAGAAAAGTGATCCAAACCCTAAAAAACTTGGAGTAAATCAAGTGCACCGCGTTAGATTGTGCAGGGATGACGCTGTTTGTGGTTGATCTTGATCGCAGATGTGTTGGCATTTCTCAGTTGATGACTTAACTGCATTACACCGTTAACGCCTTCAGAGTGTTAATTTATTTAATTCCCACCGGATGTGCGCACCCTGCAAGCCAACAACACAGAGTCTGTGGAGAAAGCTGACTTCCCCGGTGCTGCCAGGGTCCATAACGGGACGCAACCTGGTCCACCAAGTTGTTGTCCATGCCTCGCTTCCTCCAGTTTTTCTAAATGGCACCTAAATTGGGACTCTGCTGAGTTAAGAGCTGTTGGAGAATTCTGGCCTCTTTACTTTTAGTCTCTTTTTAGTCTGCCTGCATTTGCCACCAGCTTTGTTTTTGTGTTTCAGGTTTTAAAGCGGTCTGAAGTTCAATTCCAAGTTTTGTCAACAGGGTGTTGAAAAGCAATAAATCCGTCTCTGGAAAACCTACAGATGTTCTGTGCTGATGAAGTGACTGTGGGATCTAAATTTGATCCATGAGAGCTAGGAAAAAGTTTCAACACTGGTGCTAATACAGTACCTGAGTTTAGGTACCAATACCAAAAGAACTCCTTACTTTGAGGAATATAGAATAATTTTTCCAACAAAATTTCTTGCATCTGTTTAATTTTGTCTTAACTCAAAGCAACTGCCTAAGAACTTTGCCTACATGAAATACAATACAATTAGCAAAATTCTGATTTGAATCTGATTAAATAATAATAAGTAAATAACACAAAGAATCTTTCAGTACATGACTTTCAGTTTGATACTCTGTGCTACAGAAACCTTTCGGTTGGTGCTTGGAAATGGCTGATGTGGGACAACCAGCCATAGTTTCTGCATGAACGAGATGTTTGGACAGGACTTACCCTGAAGAGGGGCCTGAATTACTTAACTTAACTTCAGAATTAAAGAAGAATATATTAAAGGAGGATTGGTTGCGTTGACCCAAAATCTGTAATCACATGGATTGAATTTTTATGTATAACCTAAATGTTTTTGAGGAAGACAAAACGGTGGCAATTGGACATTAAAGCACACAAATGTTGCAAAGTGGAGAGCCATTTCCTCTGCCTAGTCCGTTATTTTTCATATTGGTGCACCTCGGAGTGTATTATCACTCTTATACCATACCTACTTACTACATGCAAAAAGATGAGCGGCGTTCACATTATCATCTGGGTTTTTTTGTGTGTGTTTGTCAGTTTAACCCATGTTTAGGTTACTTTCACCAGTGAGAGTGAACTGGTAACGCTGCCTGATTTCGAACAGTGTAAAAACTGTTGACTGGAACAATGTGGACACTTAGCAGCCAGTCAGAAATGAGTATTTTTCGTGGCATGGAAGCATCACTTGTAAATAAAACAGAGGAGATGTTGCATCCTGAAAAATTGGTGAGAAGTGTTAAAATGTTCCTTTTTAGGCCGTTGTTTACTCTATATAAACCATCATTCACTACAGACACCTGAGCTTAGTACATTAATGTTAATGCTAAGAAATGGAAATTTAAACCCCACCACATGCCAAAAACAAAAAACAAAATCCACATTTAACAAACTCCTTCTCCTCCAGATGCCTTGTTAATTATTCCCGCCCTCTGAATAATTGAGGAGCTCGTAAGTATGAATCATTTAATGACGCAGCCGCCTGCATCCATGCACGTGGATATTCTGACACAAGCTGGTGAGGAAACGGCACCAGCAGAACACGGCCTTCACACATTCATTTTAACACCATCCTGCTTTTTATTAATAAACTCCTTGAGAATTTTTTTTTTTTATTATGTGCCATATTTCCTTTTCTTAATATAGTGGAACAGTGCTGTAAATGTGGTCGAGGAAAAAGTTTGGAATTATGATTTTATAGGATGTTTCTGCGCAGTGAGTGGAGCAGCCCCGGTTTCACAGCTGATACTGTTATATATGTACACAATGAGAATCTACATTTTTTTCGCAGTCTCCATTAATGAGTTTGTGTATTGGAAGGCGGGAGGATGCTCAGCACGAGTCACGTGACAGAGTAAGCCCGTCGAGGTGCTCAGATGATAATTAAACAGGACATTTCCATCTCTGTGTTGGTAATAGTAGCTTTACTGCTCATGTAACTCCCATTTTCAGCACAAAATGGACTGTCCAAGGAGGGACCCCGCGTCTTTCTTCTATCATGTTGTGGATAAACAAGTTAAACCATGTTTATGCAAACCCTTCAGCAGTGGGCGGTTGCTTTGCAGATGAAAAATGCTCAGATAATTGTCAATTTAATTGTGGAAAAATGTGCGAGTTTCAAACTGAAAATGTGGACATTTCTAAAAAAAAAAACTCTGTGTGTTGTCTAAAACATCAGGAGTGTCGCAGTTTTTTTCACCCCCAGCTTTGGTTGCATCTAATGGATCTTGGATAGAAACACAAACAAGGAAGAACTAAATGTTCCTCCTTTTCAGGTGGATCAGTGTTTGCTGCTTCATGCTTTGCTGTTTGAGTTCTTTGAGGTGAACCAGTCGTTTGGGACGATGAAGCTCTGCTGGGTTTCCACTACTTCCACTTATTTTCTCCTGTTGCTAAATATTGTCATCACAACTATAAATAACACTTATTTGTGTTGGTTTTGAGAAACATAACTGTCGAATTTAATGAGCCCAAACATTTGTTTTTACTGTTATTATTATACTTATTTCAGTGTTTCTTAAAGTAGCAGCAGATACAAAGTCAAAAGGTTTTCTCTGTTACTGTTTTACTGTAATTGTTACAATACAGTGTTATTAGTTTGTGGTGCAGCTACAGCCTGAAGGTAAACTCCATCCAGGGTCCGTTCTTGTTTGTGGTCGTCTGGTTTAAAACCAAAGTGTCTGCAGATGACAGATGATGATCCACTTTTAGGAACTAAAACATGTTCAGGATTTTCTTCTCTAACCTTTGTCTCATCTCTTTTGTTTTATTCTGTGTGGCTTGTTGCTCTGATTTTCCACAGATACTTTGTGTGAGGTTTCTCTGCTGCTTCTCCACCGTTATGCTCATTTGATGACGTCGTTGGGATGGATACGTCAGACTCTACTGAGAGCAAAATGACCCCCTTTCCCAAACAGAAAACTGCTAACGTGAACACAATGTCAGACTGAATAATGAAGTGAAAACCAAATAGCAGTCTGATTGTCAGGCTATTGATCCACCACAATAGGACTTTTTCGGGAAATGAAAAAGCCTCAGTAGCCCAGAAATCTATGATTATTAATCAATGGCGCATAGAAAAATATTTCCAATTAATAGTGCAGCCTCTCACCTCGCCATCCCATGTTCTATTTTCCTCCCAAACAGTTTGTGGAGGAGCAGCAGTCAGGCTCCAGCTCTGCTGAGAACAAAGAGCCAGTTCCATTTCGTGGCCTTTTTGTTTCTGTCAGCCTGCCGCTGCTCGCCGGCAGGAGTGGAGGGGCTTTTGTAACAGGAGAACCCTTGATTAAGTTCCCTCTCCACCCCTGACCTGCTGCTGGAGCCCGGCGGGACGGTGATGGTGGTGGGGGGTTAAGTGACAGTTGACATTGGGCAGGTCTGCTGTTTTTGAGATTGAAGCCCTTTTGATGTCTTTGAGATTTTGGCCTCTGAGCCCCGGAGCCTGGCATCGCAGGGCACGATCTCCTGATGATGTCACTTCCTCCTTGACATGAGATGGAGGTGAAGCCGCCCGAGCCTGCAACGTCTCAACGTGACAAGCCCTGCATTTATGCAGTTTAAGGTGTGTTTAGTTTGCCTTTACCGGTAATCAGTGTTTTGTTTATAATACGCAAGACTCATTTCAAAAGTCGTTTTTATTTCTTTACGTAACACTTCGTGGAGGATTGTAAACTAGACGCTCTTTTTTTTTTTTTTTCTGTAAGGTGTTCAGAAATTGGTGGATGCATCCCACCTTCAGAAATGGAGATAAGTCATTTAATTTCTCCTGATGTCGTCATTCTGGGGATGGGATCACTTCCATCTTGAACATTTTCTGGAACATTTTCCATCTGAACCAGCTGTAAGAATTTTATTGATCTTGATGAAAAAGAAATGAGGGAGGATTTTCAGTAGGTTTTCATAATTCTGTAGCAGCAGAATAGAAGCAGCAGCTTAATGTTTTAATTGTTAGGTGTAATACTCACATTGAATTATGTTATGTTCAGAGACCGCTCTACACATCTGCAGCATTTAGCTCTACACAAGTGGTGTGAGGCAGGTATGTGTGTATGTCACACACAGGCGGTGTACATTTCTTAAATTACTAAAGATAATTTGTCGAAATAATATTCTTACAGGTTTAAAGGCTGTGTAAATTTTACTTTTAGGTATATAAACATGCTTTTCTACAAACCCTCTCTTTTGTTTAACAAAATACAGGATTCATACAAAGTCTTAATTTTAACCGTTATGTTTTCAAGGTTAGGAATATGCTTGAATTCCAATATACTCCTTGAAAAATGCTTGATTTTCAGCATAATTTGGTGTTTCATCATCGACACAATCACTCATGTAAAGCAAAAATGTTTTAATATTTGAAATGAAACGATCCCGTCTTCATAGTTGTTTGTTGTCTCCTGGAATTTATAGTAACAATTAAAGGCTTCGAGAGTCTTTTGGTTTTGGTTTAGGTACCTTGAAAGTACTTGAATTCTGCTCTTAAAAAGCTGTACGAACCCTGAAAATAAGCCTCGGATGGTGTCACTAAACACAAGCAGCTGTACAAGAACTTTGCCTAATAAATTAGTCCAGAACTGGCAAAATTTTTGATTTTAAGAATGAGTAAACAAGATTATAAAGCTGACCACACATCAGTTGCTAGCTTACACACTTTAACACGGTTTTCAATAGTTTTTGATCGGTACCAAAACCACATTGAGCGGTAACCTTTGCTTGAAGCTGTCGTGCTTTGCTCTCTCTGTTGCGAGTGGTGTGGTCTGTCCAGGTGTACTCCACTAGTTTATTCTCCCAGCAGTCTGCTGGTTGGTGTTTGGCCCCGGGGGCCACGTAGAGCCCCGTCTCCTCAGCCTTCCTCCCATCAGCCCCGCAGCCAGGCAGACTGTCAACAGCACAATTAAGGGCTGTGCCGTAATGAAAGGGGCATTAGCAGAAGCAATTTATTTCCCAGCGCAGTGCCGGAAGGTTTCTCTGGCGCTGATATTCCAACGCAGGCTTTGTGTGCCTTACTCTGCCATTATGGGAGGGATGAGGAGGACGCACCCTGCCTGAACAAATGGAGTAAAGGGGGAGAGAAGGGGGGTGGCATAAAGGCATTCTTTAAAATCACTTCTCATTTGAATATTTTTTACAGTGTGCTCGTGTTTCTTTTCATTGTTTTTCTCATTTCTTGTGAATTTTCCATCATTCTGCATCTATATTCTGTTGTGCCCTTTTTTCCTGTTGGGTTTTCTTGTTTGCTTGTTCTTGTCTCCCACCTTTGCCTCTTCCTCCGCTCCCTTGTGCACCCCCACCCACCACCCTCCTCTCCGTTATTCCTGTGTTCATTTTGTTCCTCTGAAGTTTATTGAATTAGCGCAGACAGCTGAAATGCAGAAGATAAGAGAGGCGCTCTCTGCTCCTCTCAGAGAAATGGTATTGCACCATGGATGAGTGAGTGGTGGGTTGGTGTGTGTGTGTGTGTGTGTGTGTGTGGTGTGAGTCTATTGGAGGGGGAGGGGAACTGATGCAGAGGTTATAGACAGAGGAAATGGGGAGCATTGTGTTTTGATGTTTCTCCTGAAAGAGCGTTAAAGACGGTGTGAGCTCAGCGAAAGAACGGTGGCTATTTTGTCTTCAGTTCAGCTGTGATTATCTTTTTAAATTTACTGTTCTTTTAGCGTAGTGGACACACAAACACCACATTTTCTCTGACAGTCTTTGTTGTGAAGTTCGACAAGGAGGCGGTGGTACACAGCTACACACGTCCGTTAATAGTCATTTATTAGCTGCTGTGATTTTAGTTCTGATCATCGAAGCTGTGTTTTGTTAACTGTAGCTTTTGTAACAGATTGTCTGCATTATAATATGTGGCACCGACTATCAAATAGGTTATTTTTCTAATTATTTCCTCCGTTTTATATCACAGTTCAATTAGTTTTACTCCCTGGCTGCAACATATCATTTTTTTTCCCCATTATCGTTTATCTGTCATGTCAGAAATAGTGACAAATGCTGATATAAATAAAAACAGACAAATAAGTAAAACAAAGAAAATCTGTAAATCCTCACATTTGAGAAACTGGAACCAGAGAACGTTTTGCCTTTTTTTCTTGCTTGTTAAATGACTTGTTGTTGATGCATTTTCTGTCAATCAATTAATTTATTAGTTTATAAACTGTTTCAAGCATTAAAAACATATTTTTAGTGTGCAGCCAGAAGCAAACTTAAGATTTCCACACGGTAATTCCATCACAGTTTCTTCTTTCTAAAACATTGTGGTTGTGTACCGAAGAAAAAACAAAGACTCTCTTGATATTATGTGGCTGGCATTTATTGCAAAGTGAACAGGAATGCATGAGGGTATTTTGAGGATAATTAATCCTGCTGCATGTGGTGTGTGCGTTTGTCAACTTACGATGAGTGTATTCTATTTGTCTTTGCAGTTCAAGCGTTGTCTTCCTGTTGCCTGTGAACCAGTGAGTGTACGAGTCTTGATCCTGTTTGTCATGTATGGACATGTCATCTTTAGTTGATTAGCAGTCTATTTCCACATTTGCCCTTTGACCCTGGAGGTTTTAGGTGGCTGTGCCCTCCACTGGTGGCCTTTTTTATTGATGAGAAATCATTAGCAGGACAACTCCATTAACAATGAAGGAGCAGGAAGGAGAGAGGAGGAGGAGCTGGAGGCTAATCCTTCAGCAGCAGGTGGCGGCAGGTATGAAATGGACAGACACCCGGACCGGACCGTGATTGACGTGTTTCTGTCTGAGACAAGTGGGCAGCTCCGAGGTCGTTGACCCCATTAACCCTGCCAGGACTTGGGAGGGGGTATTCAACCCAGCCTTAACACACTGTTACATTACAAGTATTAAGATTTGTGGACAGTTAAGGGGAATCTTAATTCTACAGCATAGAGTAGCCGTGTTTCTATTCAATTGTCAAGCAAATTTTAAGTAAACTTTTGAAATGTCGCAAAAAAGAAATGTGAATTAGGCGCGTTTCCATCAACTGGTTTGGAGCGAATAAACTCGGCTCGCTGCAAAGCGTAGTGTCGTCAGAAGTTGGTGGTATAGGCTACGCTCTACGCCTGGCTGTAATCCACCAGTAAACAGAGTAGAAGAAGTAGAGGTTGTGAACCGGAAACAAAACAAGTGGCGTTGGCCATCCAACCCATCTATCCAACCCATCTACGGGAGAAAAATGGAGAGAGGTCCTCAGGAATTAGTTTGAATTGTTCTTTCATGTCAGCTAGTGTTGGCCATGTTTCATGCTGTCCGGAGATGAAGACAAATGAGTGCGGAAACAGCTGATCGGTCATGTGAGTTAAATGTTCGCTACGTCAGAACTTATTCGGCAAAGGCGTTTCCGGATCCCATTTAGGGCATCAACTGTTTTTCGACAAAGGCAAAAACCACCTAAAGCGAGTGTAAAAACGTTTTTGCGCAAAAGTTGTATCGAATTTTTCCATTTCCATACAGCTTTTCTATGCAGTACTTCAAAATGCGCATACAAATATGTTTATGGAAACACAGCTATTGGCAGCAGTTTGGGGAAGTCTTGTTTCAACATGACATTGCCCCCCCGTGCACAAAGCCAGCTCCATAAAGACATGGTTTTTGATGTGGAAGAACTTGACTGGCCCACACAGAGATCTGAACTCAACCCCATCCAAAACCTTAGTCACCTGTCTCAGTCATGTCTTTCTTTAATAAAATGTTTGATTTCCCAGTTGAAATAATTGATTAGTTCTGCAATGATTCCTTTGGTCATGTCGTATTTATACATCAGAGGTATAAATGAAGTTATCTCTTGTAGTGATAGATAGCAGCGTTTAAATGTAGCTTAATACTAAAATGTATGATAAGAGCTCTTTAGCTGGACAGTTCTTTGGCCGCGCAGCAAACAGCCCGACGCCGTGAAGACTCGGGAGGTTTTCAGGAAGAAAGAAAAACTTGAGGAAGTGTTGCAATCAATCACAATGATTATGTGGCTTCCTTAAAGAGCTCGAACGAGCCGGAGAGTGACACAGACGTCGACCTTCTTATCTGCTGCGAGTAGAGTGTCACGTTTGAAGAAGCAAGCTCAGGCTGAACTTTGACCCCCTTTACTTGTGTGTTTTTCCAAAAGGCCACGGAGCCAAGTGTGCTCAGTTAAATTGAATGTCCTCCTACAGACATCAGAAAGCAATCCTCCTTCCCTCCTTCTGTCTCTCCCACGCTGATTTATACTTCTCTCACTGTTATTCTCTTCTATATGACACATGCAACCAATAACTGTGTATGTTTTCAGTCCAGTGCTGCAGGATTTAGTTGTGTTTCAGATTTAGTTTTCTGATCTGCAAGCATTTTTAGGGAAAAGCACCCCAAGCTTGTCTGTCTTATTTTAGCATTGATATGACAAATGTGCTATTTATGTGATTTATGGAGGCTACATGGTGTTTTATTATATTACTACAGGCTCTTAATGTTAATAGTAGTGTTGTTTTAATTTTCAACTCACATAAATTGCTGTCACATTTGAATCTGAGGCTTTTTATGTGAGTAAATGACAACTTCAGATGTTAAAGGAGCAGAGAAAACCTGACAGTTTTTTTGAGAAAGAACAGAACAAGCAAAGTGAAAAAAGAACAAAGTGGCTTGATTTTCAGAGAGGAAAATAGTTTTTTGTTCTTAAATGTGGAACATCTTCTGTCACCTGTGAATTCTGTAATTAAGAACACAACGAGAGCATGACAGTAAGAATAAAAGCAGGATTGTCTGCACCTCGTGTTTAAAGTGAAAATGAATTTTATGTTGCAGAAGTGCAATAATACAATTTAGTTTCCTAAAATGGAGACAGATGAACGTGGTTAACGATCGTGGTTTTGAGCAAAGATCTTAAAGCTTGTTTCTGCTGTGATGTTGCAGCTGTAGGTGAGAAGAAGTTTTAATGCAGTGAGGTTTCTCTGCTGAAGGATCACAGACGTTTCTTCATCCAGCAGATATTTCTGCAGCCACAGTCCTCGGTTTTGTGTCAGCTCCAATGTCATGGCGGATTTGAGAGTGTGCTCCTGCCCTCCTCGAGTGCATTAGCATTTCTCCTCTCCCCCCCACACTCTTTTCCCTCCGCAGTCTTCCCTCTGATGTCACGCCGAAGCTCAGACATGTTAACACGAACCTTCATGCTAACACAGTTCAGTCCGTCACTGGAGAATATTCTTTTACCTGCTGCCGGAGCGCGAGAAGCCTTTTTCATTTTCACTGTCTCCGTTTACAATAGATCAGAGGCCTCTGCTGCACTGCTGAACTCCTGAACTCCTGTATATATTACTAATGAACCTCTGGATTGTTATACAGTCATATGTTAACAGGAAAGACAGGGGCCCTCTCTCTTTGTGTGTGTGTGTGTGTGTGTGTGTGTGTGTGTTTCTGTGTGAGACCTATGCAGCACTATCATGAAGGTTTCTTGGCCCGGGCCTGGTCTAATTGATAGGGGCTGCTGGTATTTACTTACATTCTCTGGGCGGATTATATCTCAAAGGAAAGGGGAGGAGATGGAGGTTGTTTTTCTCCTGGCTTTGTTTTTAATATGCATACTTGTGTGTGTGTGTGTGTGTGTGTGTGTGTGTGTGTGTGTGTGTGCGTGCATATATATGTATATTTGTGTGTGTTTTGTCATCCCATGTGGTTCTGCGTTTGTCCTTCCTCCATGACGAGAACTGTCGAATCCTGTAAAGCTGCATGACGTCCAGGCACCACAGAGCACCAAATCTAATCACCAGCTACACTGCAATGTATGTGCTGCTCTGCTGGCTTCAGTTAATGTGTGTGTGTGTGTTTGTGTTTGTGTGTATATAGGAGCACACAGTCAATAGTAAATATCATTATCTCTGTAGCTAGTTTTTCATTTTGTCCAGTGTGTTTAATATGGGGTCCAGGCCTGCTCGGGTAACCGAGAAGCTCGCTCTGCTCCAGTGTCTCGGAGCAAAGCTGAGATCTCCCAGCTGAAGCTGTGGAAGAGATTTTAAAGGAGGGACAGGACCAACAACCAAATACTGACTGACTGTAGGCTACA
The DNA here is from genome assembly GCA_008360985.2 of Macquaria ambigua. Classification (NCBI taxonomy): domain Eukaryota; kingdom Metazoa; phylum Chordata; class Actinopteri; order Centrarchiformes; family Percichthyidae; genus Macquaria; species Macquaria ambigua. Next base: position 407,657 of record VMKM01000277.1, on the reverse strand, counting down.
TACGATTAAATACGATTGAAAAACGATCAAAATCACAAATTAATAGATTAGACTTAGAGACTTTCAGCCTTCTTTTCTAAATGGGAACTGCTTCTGGAGAATTAATTTTGAGCTGTATCAGAGTTCTGTATGTCTACACTGTACATTTTGTACAATATATATAATCAAGGATGTCTAATTTGAGTTACAGATCCATGAGTTTGAAGGCTTATCAGACGCCAAAACACTGCACAGCGGTTAATAATATGTCGCAATAATATTGCTTGGGAAAGTTATCACAGAGGCAATAATTTCATCTTTGGTTGCAACGTTTGCAGGGTAAACAGTAGAAATATGGCACTTGCACGTATATGATTGGCGTCACATTGCGTTGAGTCGCCTCCTTCAAATGAACGAGGGTGCTGCCTTTTCTCAGGCAGCACTGTTGTTTGTCTGAACGCTTCCAAAACATCCAGTTTTGCAGAGGCAGAAACGACACACTCCTCTGGGACTCAAGATGCAGCAAGTATGCAGCTGCTGCTTCAGACAGTGGCTACTGATCACAGATGGTGGTTAGACTTGGCCAAAAACAACAACAACAACAGATTCCTATTGAATTTTCACAAAATGTACTATAAATCACAATAATTTAACTTGAATTAATGAATGAAGAAACATTACAAATCCTCTATACACAGCACGAGGGGGCTCTGAATGGTTTGATGAAAATGATGCAAACCTTTTGCTTCGGCCTTCACAGTCACCAGATCTCAACCCAGTTAAACAGCTATGGGAGTTTTTGGAGCGACGTGTTAGACAGCGCTCTCCAACACCATCATCGTGACACCAATTGAGGGAATATCTTGAGCAAGAATGATGCTCATTCCTCCACAAGCATCACTGAAGCTGTTCAGGAGGCTCATGCTGAACCAACACCTTACCGAGACACCTGATGGTGCAGATGCTGGACTACAGACTGCATACAGTGGCTACACGCTACAGACGGTGGCCAGCTTGTCCACGGTTGTCCTACTAACAAGACCTTGCTGATTCCTGGCTGTTTGTGAAGCTTTTCCATGTCTAATATTCTGCTCAACATGCCCTAAAAATGGGGAAAAAGGAAAATTGCTTCCCAAAAAGAGACTCCTCAAATGCAACCTTGCCTTCCCCTCAGTAAGATTTTCTTTTGTGCCGAGGTGCCTATTTTCTCCATCTCTGTTAATGACGTCTTCTCCAGTCTGAAACCTTTTGATTTCATCTGCTTCCGTGGCTGGTTTCATGCCATGTTTGTGCACACATGCGAGTTAACCCTGTGTGTGTGTGTGTGTGTGTGTGTGTGTGTGTGTGTGTGTGTGTGTGTGTGTGTGTGTGTGTGTGTGTGTGTGTGTGTGTGTGTGTGTGTGTGTGTGTGTGTGCTTGTCAGGTTTGGAGATTGCAGCGTTGATTATGTGTCTGATGTTGTCCACAGAGTGACATCCCTTCTAATGAAATAATGGTCTGGTGGCAGAGTGCTGGAAGATTGCACATTGTAGACTTCAATTACAGACAAGATGATTTTTTTTTTCCCTCTTTGCTTTCAGTCAGAAAAAAGTACAGGTTTTTCTTCCTTTTTAACAGACGTGCTTACATCGAACAAAAAGGCTTTTTCCAGCCAGGCTTAAGTGTTTTTTCTTTAGATAATGGATAGAAAGGACATGGCATTCCTTAATTCACCGTCTCTTTAGCCAATCTGATGCCACAAAACAGCCATTGCCCTCCTTGTGTGCACAAATCAACCCTAGCGCTGGTTGTTTTCCAGCCCAAACTACACATTTCTCACTGTTGTAATGTCTCCTCTTTTCTTTGAGATGCATTTTGCTCTGCTTGCATGCATTATTCTGTGGACCATGTAATTTATTTTGCAAAACAAATGATCTTTTTAAGGCTCCAGTTTTCAGCTGTGTACCCTTCTGCTATCTGGTATGAAATTAGCATACATTTCCTAAAAATATGCTTCTGGATCGAGTACACCTTTTTTTTTAAATATCACAAAGAGGGAAAAGGGCACATTCTTTGAATTGCAGCTCTTATTACAGAGAATAATGTTAAAAATTATAAAATGACTAAATAAAACCAAGGGCAGACGTCTCATGAATAAGTGGAACATTTCATTGCTTGCGAGATCAGTTGAGTTTGGTCTTTTTGTTGACGATAACAAGGAATCAAACGTACTTGAGTGTTGACTGAGTGTCATTTTGACGGGTAAGAAATTGGTTTCTTAGAATTTGTACACTTTTCAGATTGATTTCATGAAGCTGTGCAGTGTAAGGATTATGAGAAAGTCACAGCTGAGGTGCTAAAGACATTTTTTACTGCAAACTAAAATATTCACAAACTGTGTTCTGAAATTGAGGGTAAACACCTGCAATTCCAGGCAGAGGCTCTTCTTGTTGAGTCAGGTGATTGACAGATTAGAGCATAACAACATGTAGCACTGATATGAAAACAGTTAATTCAGCACAATAAAACTGGTATAAATCATTGATTATCTTATGTGTATGTGGAAGCTGTTGATACTGTTCAAAGAATGACCGACAGCACAGGGAGGAAAACAAGCCTCCCTCTGAAAGGAAAAGAAAGAAGAGAGGCAACCTTACACCATTAACACACACACGTCTTTACTCGGGCTGGACAACAAACTGAAGTTTGGAGTCACATAAACCCAGCGATGCATCACTTACTGATATTACAGTTTTCGTTTTCTAACCTTTTATTGAAAGCGACAGCAAAGACACACAGGCAACATGGGGTGGAAGAGGGGGGACACCCTGCAACAACTCAAACTCGCCAATGTTGCGATTATATGACGTGCAGCTTAACCCCAAGGCTGCCAGGATGCCCCATATTACAGTTTTCAATAAATAAATGGGTCAAAACCCCATATAATTAAACTGAATAGCTTGAGGTCAACCAGTTAGCTCACAGTCCAGCAGACTAGAATCTTTAACTTGTCAGACTATAATTAAATTAAATAAATATATCAGAATGAATTACAACATACTTTGGTTGCCGTCTCATTATTGAGGTAAATGTGACAGCGTTTAGGGCTCATTGTGCAGCCCCACTCTTCTCAACATCTCTCTCTCTGTCTTCTCAGGGTGGACCCCATTCCTTACGACACTGCCAAGCCGGCAGGACACACCAGGTTCGTGTGTGTGTCGGACACACACTCGCGTACAGACGGCATCCAGATGCCCTACGGCGACGTGCTGCTGCACATGGGCGACTTCACCGAGCTGGGCCTGCCCTCCGAGGTTAAGAAGTTCAACGACTGGCTAGGTACTAAGCAGCTTAACGCACACATTTCATCCGCACGCCGCTGGACGCGCACATTGTTTTCACACTCGCACAAAACTGACATGCACAGGCTCTCGTGAGCAGAAGGGGCGTGGGCAAGGGGCACGCATAACCAGTAACTGGACCACACAATGACTCCTCCTCCTCCTCCCCCTGTTGACCTCACAACTGCTGTGCTAAAGTGTCCAGTTTAACCCTTCTGACCTAACACCCTGGCTCAGTTAACCTTTGACCTCTCCCTCTGGCCCCATACTGTGGGTGGGAGCGCCGGGCTGTGTGTGTGTGTGTGTGTGTGGTTTCAGTCCCAGCAGTCAGTGTTTCATCTCTACACCCTCCAGGCAAGAGCTGAAGGGACTCAGACTCAGCCCCTCTAATGTAGTCATGTTTCACACACATAAAAAAAAACCCACACACACATGCTGTCTGAGATTCCTTCTCAAGTGCATAAATCAATAAGTGCCACCCACCACACTGGCCTCTAACATTTTAAGACATTAGAATAATTTTGTCTTTGTTTCAGTCGTTTGTATTTGCCTGTTGATCAGCCCTCGGCAGGTGAGACTAAACCACCTCCTGAAATTTAATGGTAGGAGCAAAATATCTAAAAGTCATTCTAAAAGACAATCTAGGAGACTGAACGCAGAGCAAGTTCTTGAGGCGTTATGTTTGCATATAAAGTAAATGGAAAGATGTCTGCATGAGTTGAAAATGTTTAAATTTGAGGGAAAATATGTCCCGAAGCCTTATAACTCCAGTTCATGATCGAGACAGAGACTAGCGTAAAAAGGAGAGACACTGGAGGAAATTACCGGAAAAACTGGAGTTTCTCGTTAGTTCAGAAATCAGTCTCCCCACACAAGAATTGGTGTGCATGATGCTACCTGGTTACCCCTAATGTGTCTCATTGGCTGCAAAAACAATCCAGCAGCTGAGGGGAAAATAATCTGGCCTATGCACAAAAAAGTGGATGGAGAGTGGAAAAGAGGATGAGATGGAGGAGAACACCACAAGACACAGGAAGTGGTTTGATGTTGAAAAAGCATAGAGGGAATTGAAGATCTGAGATTGGCAGCAACCGAGACCTGCTGGGGGGGAAGTATGCATTTCTAGTGAACATGTTTCTCATTTAACTAGGATGAAAACTAAGTTCACTTTCTTTGACTTGAATAAACAGTGAATAATTAAACAAACTGTTGGTTTTTGAAAGAGTCTGACGTATTTTCATTATATCAGTGGGAAACTTTTTAGCTTTTAAAAAAATGTAAACCCCCTAAGCTTAAAATGGTACTCCTCAAAATCTCTGTTCTCACCCCCTGTAGAGTTGAAATTTACGCCTCTCCAAAGACGACAGCGGCTGCAAGTCAGCCTGGATTCACAGCAGTTACAGTGGATTCCAACACTGATCCAGTTTTTGCAGACAAAAGAAAAAAAAAACATACTTCTCAAATCACTCCTGCAGCATAATCCACTTCTCGTCGGTATGCTCAGTATGTTCAAACAGCCATATTTTCAACAGAATCTAGCTAAAAAACATAGCTTCCATCTTAATCTTCATGCACAGTCCTGTCAAACACGCCGTCTTTGCTGTATCTAAACTAAAAAGGCTGTTTTCACGTCAGTATTTCTGGGATTGTTTTACAGTCCACACTGCAATGGTTGAATCTCTTTTTCCTCCTTATGTGGTTGGGTGCTACAGCTGCACACTTTCGTTAAACTTTTATCCGCTCTGCAGGGCGTCTTTTTAAAAAAAGTCAGTCGTGCAAAAGACAGAAAAAGATGTTTAAAAACTTGTTCCCCACGAAAATGGACAAACATGGGAGGGAGTGTGTGGAGGTTTGGATACGAGGTACAATCACACTAACAACTAACTTTAAATTAAAACTTAAGATTTGAAAGGCTAAAAGTGAGTTTTGAGCTTTTTGACTGTGGTCTCAAAAGTCAAAACATTAAGATTTGAACGTCTAATATTTTCTGCATATTTGCAGTGTATACAAAATGATTCAACACACTCAACATTGTCTTTACATCGTTTTAAACACAGTCAACCTCTGAAATCTTAAGTTTCAGTTTTATGAATTGTGAAGTTGTTGTTGGGCAGCGACAGTATTGCACCCACTTTGCCAGGCTTACTCTTTAAAGTACTGCCAGGTGCTGTGCCCTAATTCTCCTGTAACACACACACACACACACACACACACACACACACACACACACATGCAGGAATGTCCCATTTCTTCCCCCTCTGTTTTCTGCTGTGTCACCACCAATACGGCACCTGGCACCAACAGGAGGACACACTGGTCAGCTTTTCTATCAAACTCCTCCATCCATCAACACGGACAGCTACGTCAAGTGTGTGTATATCTGTGTGTGTGTGTGTGTGTGTGTGTGTGTGTGTACTTAAGCCAGGGTGAAAACGGCGATATCGGCCATAATTGGGGAATCGATGCAGAGCGAAGTGGATTATGGCTCGGCGTAGTTTGGAGCGCTCTGTCTGTTAATGTCCTGCTGAAGGTTGAGAATATGGCCGTAATTTCACAAGAAAACGTGATAAAAGCATGGGAATAGTGGTATAGTTATAATATTTTCATAAAAATGGTCAAACCATTAGGAGATTTAAGTTATAAGTTTCAGGAGATTAAAGCTGTAATTTCACCAGAAAAGTCATAACATTAGTCAGAATAGAGAGGTTAAGTGACTTATTATATTACAGATATTTGTTAAATGTAAAGATAAATATTATCTTCATAAAAATCTTTTTTTACATAAAGGACTGTCTTCACTCGGTAAAAGTCAGTATTTGTGTCAGATGGTGAAGTTTAGAAGCTTTTAAGTCGGTGAAAACATTTTGATCATGCTGTTTATAGTCGGCATCTTTTGTTTCTGCGGTTTGGAGGACAGACGACTCTCAGCAGTCTGCAGGCTGAGGGTATGCAGCTCATTTATATTGTGGCTTTTACAGTGCTGGTGGAAAACGCATGTGCATGTGAAAGGTTCAATATTCCCTCCAAGGCCGTGTTTTTCTTGTTTTTTTTGTCCTTGTTGACAAAGGCAGAGAGAGGAAGAGACTGAGTCAGACATGGAGGAGGTCGAGAGAAGGCGACGTGATGAAAGTCACATGGAAAAATGGCATTTTGAAGGCATCTTGGTTGAATAATTTGATGTTTTTTCTGGATGAAAGATGAGGGTTGCAATGCACGGACTGACTGCTCAGACTCGCTCAAACCTTAAACATGCAGGAAAAGCAGAAAGGGGTTTTTGTGGTCGTAGGTTGATTCTACTTATGTCAATTTGAAAGTTGTGAAGCTACATATTTTCATCTACATGGTTTCCCTCTGGTCCGACTTGAAGTATTCTTTGAAAAATGCATTGTTTGCTGATGATAAGTCACTGGATTTTCATTTTACAGTATTTTGGGCATTAAATGTTGAGTACATGAGGAGAACACGGGAGAATTGGCTGTTGTTATTGTCCACTGTGACTTATATGAAACTCAGGAGTAGAGTTAAGTAACAAGAACCAGTTCCACATTTATAACATTTATTTTTAAAGAAACATGCTATAATTTTCATTTAGCATTTCACGAAAGCAAAGTATGGACGTCCTGAGCTTCTGTCTACATCACCCGTTAAGTATGCGTGGATCTACATACAGTATATATGTTTGCAATATGGCAGACCAGAGCAATGGCTTACAAAGCAAAAACTAATTTCATGCAGGGAGAAATTTTAACAGTATACATGTTTTGCAGCAGGTAGAAACTAGTTGAATTAACGGAAACGGTATTAATCATCAGAATCCTAACAGATTCTAAACTTTGGGCTGGATGAGGATGTTATTGTAGGTTTAAAGCGTCTGTGAACTGAGCGGTGCGTTTGTGCTCCTCGTCTGCCTCTCCTCGCCGTCGGCCTCCTTCGGCAGCGGTTTGTTCGGGCCATCGACTGCTGCTTGGCCTCTTGAAGGAAATCATCGGAGATCGATGCAGAGGAGCGAGCTTTCCCTGACCCAGCCTGTCTGATGGTAGAGCACCGGATCTGATCTGCTGCTTTAAGGTGCTCCCACATGCCTCTGTAGCTTGTGTGTGTGTGTGTGTGTGTGTGTGTGTGTGTTTATGCTCAGATGTGTAATGTGTGTAGAGTTGATTGTATGTGCTCAACAGTGAGAACTAACAGTTGAGGTTTTGTTGACTTCCTGTTTTACGTCGCTGAAGATGATTTGAGACCGTATTTTTAATTCTTTATTTATTACCAGTTAAAAAAGTAAATCATTTGAAATAATTCAATTAAATTTTATTTATATAGCACCAAATCATAACGGAAGTTATCTCAGGGCACTTTTCATATAAAGCAGGTGTAGACAGTACTCTAAATAAGCATTGTGCAAATATCACAATCCAATCAACTAATCACGAACCATAAACAACTCCTTCCCCTTACACAGAGTACCAATATTACATACATTGATGTCTTAACAGTGACATGTAAAGGAACAGTTGACATTAAATATGTGACTTCACTTATTTATTTGAAACCTGATATTAGTTTTGTGATGTAACTTTGTGAAAAGAAGATAAGTCTTTTTGTTCAATATGATTCTATTCTTTTAATAACTACTACAACGTTTCCATTTTAAATATACTGAGAGGGAAAGAGCTGCAGAGGTGTGCCGCAACTGATATGAAAAATATCTTTAATCATGATGAATGCATCAGTGGAGCGAGCTGTAAACACAATATTTACATATTATCGCCTTATAAAGTTGTTGCGGGGAATGAATTAGCAGGTTTGATGATGGTTTAATTGTTTAAGCAAAAAATGGCAACTGATTTTTGTTTCTTGTCTTATGTGATAGTAAACTGAATATCTTTGGGATTTGGACTGTTGGTTTCACAAAACAAGACATCATATGACTTCACCTTAGACTTAAACTAAATTTTTAGGACAATTTTTCACTATTTTTTATCATTGTGTGGACTAAACGAGAAAATTATTTTCAGATTAATCGATAATGCAAGTATTTGCTTGTTGCAGCCCTGCTTTACACATCCAGCAGACGCGGAGCAACATTATCATTCATTTGCAGTCGTGTTTCTGGCCCCCTGATGAGTGCAAGTCCAATACTCACTCTCCTTTTAGCTCTGTTTTTGGTCTCCACCAACTCCTGAAGGAAATATCTGGCTCTTTAGCAGCTAAGTGCTCCACAACGTTCGCCAGCTAGTCTCTGACTTTATTTGTCTGCTGTTTGGTGCTGGGCAGGTAGTCTACAGTGAGACTAGAGCTTTATCGATGTAAACAGCTGCCCTCTCTGGCAGGAAACAGGGTTGACGAGAGAGGTGAGACTGAACCAGAACAGTAAAGCTGCAGGTCGTTAAACCAGAACAGAAACCTGAAAGATGCTAAACCGCTTCGTAGAGCTGAGGGGAAACGCAGAGCTGCTGATAAATCTCTGTGGGTTCGTCACTACAAGTGACTCCTTTTACAATACACAAAATCATTTGATCCATTGTTGATCTAGCTGTATCTGTTAGTGCAGCTAACTACTAGCTATACTGCTTCAGTCTAAACTACAAACCTGGTCTGTTCTGGAAAGTTTATAATATTTGATTCTTGACACTTTTTCATCTTTTGTTAATTATTTTGGCTTTTAAAAGTTTTTCTTGTAGGTTTTGTTTTTGCATTTTTCTTTTTACCTCCAGGTGTTTTCAACATCATCCAAATATCTAAATTTTTATTGATAAGTAAAGGCTTGTTTTACAAAACTATTCGCATATTCGCAGCTTCCACTCTAATTGGAAGACATGTTGATTTGGTTCCTTCATGTTTCCTCATGGATTAATTTGAGGTGACGGGAGACGAGATGAGACAATTTCATTTTCTTAGATATTCACCTCTTAAATTTACGGGTTGTCATGTAGAAGATGTTTTTTTATTAAACTCTTCTTTACCCTGGTTGGAAGGAGTGTATTTTCAGTGTTGCACTGTGAAAAACACTTTCTAATTTAAATGTTTTGAATGTGCAGAGTTTTGTCTTCTTAAATCTTATAAAATGAGAGGTATGCACATATAGTTCTTGTTCTTCACAGACTTTTGTTTTGATTTTCTTACTCTCTTTCATACCCCGTTTGTGGGCGAAGAATAAAAAATAAATCTAGTTGTATCACTCCACCAACCCTCTGTAAGATGTATCATGGTGGCAATAAAAAGCAGTAGAAATTCCCAGTAGAGTAATGGAGACGGAGTTGTTTGATGGTAATTATGTTTTCCCCACCTTTTCCCTGCCTGGTGGTGGTGGAGAGGATGATTCGCTTTGGGTAGTGTGTGTGTTTTTTGTGTGTGTGTGTAAATGGATGTGTGATCCAGTTAGAGTGCTGTGGGACTGAGAGACGGCGCTCTCATATAAGGTTAGACTGGAATTTATGATCCTGAGACGCGACAAGAGCTAATTTAGAGGAGCGGGAATGAAACCTATAGACCGGGGAACCATGATTCTTTCATTTTCAGCATTAGAGAACACACTCTTGCACTCACACACACACACACACACACACACACTTTAGACGGATGCGGTGGAATTTTTTATCTATCTGCATCGAGCCGGCGTATCTTGACTGAATTTATATTCTATTCAGTTTCCATTAGTTTTATTTCCAGTTGTGAACTTCACTGCAAAATTGAGCAGCGTGCTTACATTTCTTCTTTCACTTACTGTCGTGAGTCAAAGGTATTTTCATTAAACAAATAAGCTTTAGTGGATTCTTTATTCAACATTTTATTCAATTTGCCCCCTCGGCGTGCATCACAACCTTCTGCTATTACTGGCCAGAGCAACACGGAGCAGAGGAGCAAACGGACAAAAGCACTTCACAGAAAAAGGACATCAACTGCGTTCACTTCATAAAACAAACACAAACACACGACTTGTTGCGAAATATATCAGAGGAACGGCGCAGAATTGGGTCCGTTCAATATTGTAAATCTCTTGACAGCACTATATGACGTTACCTCAGCCGAACAATAAGACAGTATATTAAGAAATGTACTTTAGTAATCAGGATGAATTCATTATCATAGCACTGAGTCATCACTCATGTCAATGCCACGCTTCTAAAGTGCAGCTGTTGGTTGAAAACTGCATTTGAACTTCAGTATTTTGTTCAAATGATTCCATAACAAATCAACGCAGACAAAATGCTATGGGAAACTATATCAAATGTTATGAATTAGAGCTGAAACAATTAATCGATTAATACTACAACAATTTTAATAATTGATTAATCATTTAAGCTATTTTAACATTTCTTAGTTCCAGCTTCTCTTGTGATCATTTGCTGCTTTTTATTTTAATCAATAGTGAACAGAAGATCTTTGGGTTCTTTACTGAAGAACAAGAAACAATTTGACAACAGCACTTTATGCTATAGGAAATAGCTTTTCATTGTTTTCTAATCAAAACGATTAATAGGTTAATCGAGCAGATTAATCATAAATAAAAAGAATTGTTAGTTGCAGCCCTTATTATAAATTATATTGCCTGGGTTGGGGCTGCTGCAGCACCCTCGGCACACATTCTTCTCGTGGCTATGGTTCAGTTAACTCTACATATAAATTAGCCTGCGGATTAATCCATACAGAACCTGCAGAGCTAAAAAAGACAGAAAGGAAGGAAGACTGGAAGAAAATCAACAGGAAGGCTAAAAAGAACAGAATCCAGGAGAGGAGAAAGAGAAATATATAGAGAGAATAGAAGGGTGATGAAGGCCAGACCCTTTCGTTGAGTGCTCAATCGGCTGGAATAAAGTAGTAAGTCAGTTTCTTGATGGCGAAGGGGAACCGGGACAAATCACCACGACAGAGGAGAGCGAAAAGGGCACAGCAGAAGTTGAAAGATGAGGGGATGAGAATTGTAATAGATGTTCTTCTCTATTTAGTTCAGGTTCATGCTTTCCCCCAGCCGCCCGGCGTCTGCAGAGATGGACGGTGGTCTGCTGGGGTCAAGCAGAGCCGTCAGCTGTGGTTGTAACCTCTCTGACTGTCTGAATTGAGGGTATTTTTCCCCTCCACTTATCTGAGTTTTCTTTCCAGTCCTGATCTGTGCTCAGGGTTAGGTATACAGGGAGCTACAGAGGGGAGTGTGTGCTCCATGTACAAAATATTAGGACAACCTGCTGTTTCTGTAGAAAAAGACCGGCCAGGTAGAAAGTACAACCCCTTTGTGATTTTATAAAATCCTCTTCTGCCTTGAAGAAGAGCAGAGCTGCAAAATATGGAGCGTGTGAAGAATTTGTTGGATGTAAAGAATTATTTGCAGTGTAATGAAATCAAATTTAACAACCTTAGAGACAAACGTTCTGCAGACTTGGTGTACACTCAATAACATCCTTTACTGATTTGCTGACAACATGCAGTAAAATATGTACAAATATAGATTCAGAAATACTTTTATCAAGCAACACATTTGTATGTATGCTGAGTTGAGAGTTGGTCTAAATCTTCATCATCATTTTTTGATTGAAAGAACAGGTTGAAACTTTTCTCAGACAGACTTGATGCTTTTATTTGCTGTAATTTCATGTTAGTTTCAAATCGCTATAATAATAAAAAAAGCAACACGCTTTGCAGCCCTAACAGGGAGCTGTAACTGAAGTGAAGGACACAGGATGGTAGAATCCTTTGGACAAGATCTGTGTAAAACTGGTGAACTAAACAGTGACCTCTTGAATTTTGGCCTCTTCATTTTTTAATTGGCTCTTTATTACCTCTGAGATCTGCAGCTACAGAAAAACACAGCTTATTGGTCGACGCCTACAGTACGTTGGTTTGTGCAACTTTGATACTGCAGATGTCGTCCGTTTTGTAAAAATGTAGCTTCAATGTAAGAACTTTGAGTTGATTGCAGAGTTCTAGTGCTGTCTAAATGGTTTCAGCAGCTGACTAACACTGAAAAAACTAAAAATTGGGGGGGGGATGGTCAATATTTGTAAATTTGTTGCCACATCGCTTCAATCAGCTTGTGCACAGAAAAGTCATCATCAGCTACATATTGGTGGAGTGGTTGTTCTTGATATTATATGCTATGCATTCACATGTACAGCGTGGTAAGATTTCTTGATTTCTTGTCTAACAAACCCTGTGAATATGAGAAGAAAGTGAATCAGACTTGATCTTAACATGTGGATTCGTATGTGGATGTGGGACTTCAGCTCACCACCCTCTCCCTGGCTGCTTATTGTCTCTTCTAGGTGGCCTCCCGTACGAGTTTAAGGTGGTGATCGCTGGGAACCATGAGCTGACCTTTGATAAGGACTTTATGGCCGAGCTGGTCAAGCAGGATTACTACCGATTCCCGTCGGTCTCCAAACTCAAACCAGAGGACTTTGACAATGTCCAGACGCTCCTCACAAACTGTGTGTACCTGCAGGACTCGGACGTCACCATAAAGGGGTTCCGGATATACGGGGCGCCATGGTAAGAGCACCAACTGTTCCCTTTCTTGTATCCTCCATCCAAAAACTACTCTCAACACTTTGTGTCTTTCATAACTGCTGAGTCACAGCTCTGTCTCATTGTGTTGTGGTTCCCTGAGGTGAAGGTGTGCCTTCCCCTCTGTCGGTGTCTGGCTGTTTTCCAGCTCCCCTCCCTGCTGTAACTCTGTACTCCGCTGTACGCTCTCAGTGAGGGGCCTCTCTACTGTGCAGGGTGCTATTCCCAGCTCGCACATTCCTTTATGAGCTCAGGACCTTCGCCTGCTCCCCGGGCTTACGTTACACCTGTGTTTTGACACGGGGTTAAGTGATACGCGTGTTACCGGGACACTCTGTCAATAGGCTCTCAGGTGTGGAAAGAACGCAGGTAGGGAGGGGGTGTTTGGTGGAGGAAGGGTGTAAGCAGTGTGTATTCGACAAACAGAGGCAGGTGGGAGTGTTTTTAAAGTGGGAAGTGTTTGTGCAGAGAAAGAAGTTGTAGTCAAGAAAACTCCTGATATCACTGCTGCATTCATGGATGTATAAGTTCCCATGCAGTTTTGTTTAGAAACGTTAACATTTCATACACTATAATGTAAGAAATGGAAACCTGTGTTCATGAAAAATCAAAATTGATTTCTGGGGTAAACTGTATGTTCTGTACCTTGAAGCAAGAAACCATAGTTTTAGGCCTGTATTTAAGAGAACTGTTTGGCAGAAAGTGATTTCCAGGGATATGATTATTTGCTTGTTTTATAAGTATAGTAAGTAATATCAATATCCAGTATTTCTACACCTATATCACACAAAATTGGTATACATTTTTTTGTTGCTTGGAAAAAATGCAGATGCACACTGGTTTAGGTTTTTACAGCTGCCTATTTTTACTTAAGATAAATGTTTTTACTTTTCCTGAGGGGAAATTCATCTTGCAGGCAGGTGACACATACAACACACTGTGAGACTTGAACACAGGATGCACAAAACGTAATACTAAAATACATAAAACTAGTGAAACATATGCTAAAATGTACCACATAAAGTACATTAAAGCAACAGCATCACATTAAACCTGGAGTGCATCCAGCCATCACCATCCTGCCCCGGTCATCAACGGTTAAAACATCGTCATTATTGCAGTATGTATTACAGTAAGTAGGGCTGGAACACTTAACTTCCATTCATGAATTATTTTAGCTAGTTATTTTTTTTCAGTTTATGATTTAGAAATGTCAAAAACATTGTCTCAAGACTAGAAGGTATTGTCTTAAAATTCCTCACTTATTCTGACAAAGACCAAGAATTGAAAATATTATCATAATATGAGACAGAGAAGCAATTCCTCACATTAGTGAAGCTAAAATTAGCATATTTTTTTCTGAATAAATAACCAAAATTAGACTAACTAATCTATTAATTGACTAATAATTTCAGCTTTATTATTAGATGGCACAAAAATCAGAGTAGAAGTAATCTTAGGCCGATGCTGACAGGTTGTGGTTACAGTAGTGTGTCTCTACTGATCCTTTATTCTCATCTGTGTGATGCCTCCTCTCTTTGATAGTCCAGTAGAAAGGAAGCGCTGTAGTTCAGTCTAACAGTATTTGAACAGTCTCGCGGTCTGACCTCGGCTCGCCTGCACTGCAGCTGTGTGTTGTGTTGTGTGACGGTCGAGGCTGGAACTTCCTCCGTCCTGCTCGGCTCTCTCTGCGCTGTGGTTCTCACAAGTCTGCTCCAGACTTAAAATAACTATTTAGGTCACACCTTCATCCTTTAGTGGCTATAATTAGCAGGTTTGTCGCCCCGGCTTCAGAAGTGGCGGAGGACAGTGGCGAGGAGGAGGCGGACGGGGGGGGGAGCAGATCAGGAGCAGATCTCAGCATTTCTCAGACATCACAAGCAGCAGGAAGAAGAGATTACCCTCTCTTTTCCCTCCATCCTTCCTCTGCTCCATCCTTCTGTTTGGAAGAGGAAGGACGCTGCCCCCCCTCTCCCTGGTGGGTGTTTAGTGTGAGGGCTGGTAAGTGTCTGTTGTGACAGCTGGGGGTCTCGTGAGAGGTGGAGCGGACAGCTTGGCGGCCCCTACCCCACCCCTCCTCGGCTTCCTCACCTCCTTCACACCCATATGCCATCGTGGCCCGAGGTCTGGCCTGCTTGTCCAGTGTGAGGTCTCACTTAGCCCTGCAGTGACCCCTCACTTCATCAACAGCTCACCAGCTCGCCGCCTGGGTGGCCAAGCTCCTCCGAGTCCTTCGAGGTCTGCTGCTGCAGGCCGGGACGCGACAGCATCACTCGGGAAATGTAGCTACCACCTGATAAACGCTGCTGTAGCTGCAGTGGGCTGCTCTTCTGCTGGTGGCCAGTTCATGTATTCACACATCTGCTTTCAGTGGTGGAAATAGTATTAAAATCTGTACTTAACTCAGGGTTCATACAAAGTCTTGAAAGTTTGGAAAATGCTTAATTTTAACAGTTACATACACACAAGGTTAAGAATATGCTTGAATTCAAATGTACTCCTTGAAAAATCCTTGATTTTCAACATAATCTGGTGTTTCATCATCGACACAATCACTCATGGAAACCAAAAATCTTTTAATATTTGAAATGAAACGATCCCGTCGTCATATTTGTTTGTTGTCTCCTGGAATCTATAGTAACAATTTAAATGTGATGATAAAGGCTTTGAGGGTCCGGAAATGTTTGATTTAGGTACCTTGAAAGTGCTTGAATTTTACTCTTAAAAGCTGTACGAACCCTGTTAAATATAAGCAGTAATAACCACAGTGTGGAAGTTCTCATTCTCATTCTCATTCATGCTAAGCATCAGTACTCTAAATGCTAATTATCTTCCTTTTTCTGAGTATAGAATTAGTGATGCCCAAGCATTAAAACAGTGTTTTGACAATATAGGTAGTCCTTGTAGTGTTTGGTGTAACCACTCCATATACTGTTGGGTAGCTTCAACTGTAGAAATGCATCATGTTTTGTAAGCTCATCGTCTGCTTGCATGTTAAATTTTACTCTGCAAGTTGTGATTTACAGCAATCAAATAAATCAAGTTTTTAATATTTTCCTCAGAAATGTTGAGTAAAACTATGAACTATTTTACAGACAGGAAATACTGCCCGTACCTCAACATTGTAGTATAATATTGCAGTTAATGTGCTTTGTTACGCTCCACCTCTGTGTATTTAGCAATACTTGCAAGAATATTACACATTTTTTTATGGCAAAATGCCTTTACCTTTTTCATAGAAAACTATGTATTTCTGGTTATGACAAAATACCAACCAACCAAGACTTTACCAACCTCAAATGCCACAAACTTAACTTTTTAAACATTTCAGAGCTCATTATGTCCCATCCCCGTCCAGCTCAAACTGAAAAATGTCAACGACAGAAATAAAATGTCATCAAAAGGCTGTTTCCTTGTTTCTTTTCACTTTAACAAGAAATCAACTTTGCTTGGTTCTGCTCTAAAAGGCTGTTTGCTAAAAAACAAAATAGGATTTCTGCTTTTTGAATCAATCAGCCACGCTGCATGTAAGATGAAAAAGCAGATTGTTCCTGCTTTGAATGAAAACACATTTCAGTGACACAAACTACAGCACTTTAATATCCTCTTTACAGCTCCTCTGTTGTGCTTCATGAAATCCACTAACATAATTATTTGTGTTTTTGCAAAACACATTAACTGCTGGATCAATTAGTCAGATTTCTATCACAGGAGCAAGCAGGACTCTGAAGTTTCCTCTTGGATATCGTGGAGAAGCAGCAGGTTGCAGCAGTTTACGCACAATAACCCTGCAGGTTTTCATCTGTACAAGTTGGAAGGAAACATTCTGCTCTGATCGACTGATTAGCGACATTACACCCTTCTTTCCATCGCTGCTCCCACCATTGTCATTTTTATTTTTTAATCAATCCATCATTTAAATGTCTGTTTTTAAAGGTCTTATGGATAAAAATGACATTCTGCTGCTGCGCTTTTCAAACATAATCCATTTTCTAATTATCTGCAGCAGGTTGTCAGTTCAGCATGTGGCCATTTACAGCGGAAAGATTTGGATACACCACTGAGGAACTGTTCATTCACTACAATATGTTTTTCCCTAAAAGTATTTTGGACACATCCACGTTTTTTGTCCTCGCATTAGGCCTAAAGCAGCACATGCAAGCGAAACATGCTTTCACATCATATCAGTAAAAATCTGCACTTTCCCACGCCAATAGTTTCAACTTTTTATCTCCTGAAACCGAGGAAGTGAAGCCTGTTCTGAACTCGACTCTTCAGGGATCGAGGTGGATTTGAACAAGGCCAAGCTTTCTCACACACACACACACACACATAACTTTTTGGTTACTTAAATATGTGTCCACGTTGAAATTGTGCCAACAGGTTGCCTCAGTTAATTAATCTCACTAGAGTATCTGAAAAACCAGTTATGTAAAAAAAAACCTTCAGCGTTGAGGGGAAAATTGCCCCAGATGTTTGAAATCTGAGCGCTCCTCGAGCTGTGGGTTTATTGCTGGGGGAAAAAAATTCAGAAACAGACTTATTACCTTTTACTTATTACTAGTTTTTATTATATTAATGTCAGTAGCGTCTTATAAATTACAGTTGTCCTTACCTTCATGACACCATTTCAGTAAAGTAAGAAATTACATGGCCACCATGAGGATGTATTTAAGTTACGCTTTTCATCTCTTCCTCTAATTTGCCGCAGATTGCTTTTATGTGAGTTGAGAAATGTAATTTCATTTTTTTGGTCATTCTGTAATTTTAACTATTTCCACTTCCAGTTGAATTAAGATGTTGGAATAATAAAAGTCTGCTCTCATTCAGATACTTGAAAACTACAAAATTCAGCTCCTGAAACATCAACGTAAACATCTCCAATAAATGTCTTGAATAAATGAGGTACTTCTGTAAGAAAATATCCTTGAGCTGTTATTATCAGAATAAATAGGTGATACGAATGATTAACAGGGGTGAATTAATATTTTCCAGGGCTGCAAATCAAAATTATTTTCATCATCAATTAAGCTGTTGATTATTCTTTTGATTTATCATCTTTAAAATTATGATTCTCTCTATTTCTCAGAGTCCAAGGTGACATCTTTGTGTTGCTTGTTTTGTCCGACCAAAATTTTAAAACATAAAAAGAGATTCAATTTACTATTACAGGACATACAGAAAAGCAGCAAATCCTCACATTTGAGACGCTGAAACCAGCAAATTTTCGCTTCTGTATGAGTTTATGACCTGAAGGACAAAATATTGTTGAGAGATGTTCATTTCATCCTTTTCCATTTTTCCACTACCTTTCTTTATCGAACAAATCATTTATAAAAGACATTGTTTAATACCTTAAATGCTCCTGACGCTGTGTCCTCAACTTTTGAGTAAAACTCTGACTTGGTTCCCTCCTGCTTGGAGTGAAAGCAGTGTACCATGAAAGACACACAACACACACTGTTTAATGACAGATGCTTAACAGACCAAATACCTAAACCTCCTCTTCTCACACACACTCCTACACACACACACACTGTGGAAAGATGGGCAGGCTTCTGCACCTTGTCAATCAAGCGTCTTTAAGAGGGGCTGAAGGTCTCCTGGACCGTTTTGGATTTTATTCACATCGTTAACTCTTTCTGCTCCAGGCAACAAGGTTTTGAGCAAAGTAAAACTTTTTCTCTTTAACTTTAAACCCATTTAATGCATTTATTAATCTTCTGTATTTAATCTTCTGTATTTAATCTACTGCTTTAATGCAGGATATGAATTTCTGGGTTTTTTTGCCCTGTGTAAATGGTAAAAAGTGCTGAGTGCCGTTCCAGTCGATCAGTAGTCTGACAGCCTTTGCTTTAGGTTTAAAAACTTAAAACACTTGAGACCTGTGCTGAAATGTTACATGATTACAGCCCTAAGACTGATCAGTCAAGACAAAACAAACCAATTTGATTAACATAATTTGGGATCTAGAAACTTAAGACCTTCAGAAGATTTCATGATTCAACAATTCTCTGAAAAATTGATCATTAGATTTAGTAGTGGTGGACATTTTATTTGCAACTTTACTTTAAGATGCACGTCTAGAAGCTTGGTGGCATAGTGACTACTCGCGAGGATGGCTGGTAAAGTACTGCAGCAGGCGAGCTAACAGCTAGTCAGCCAGGCTAGCACTGCTCAGCCCCAATAGGTCTCTTCTCTCTGTATTCTCTGTACTGGAGCGTCTACTTTCCAGCTGGCGTTTTGTTCTCAGGACTGTACATCCTTTCATTTGATAAAGAGTTACTGGAGAGGGAAAGAAATCTCTCCGGCCTAGCACGCAAGCTAGTTAGCTCGGTTGCTAATGGGACAATGAGTTGACAGTTTATTGAAAAGATGTTTTTGTACCATCGTCTCCTCGTCTCAAAACTGCCAACCATTCCTCTCCGACAGAGCTGATAAGCTACGATAGCTTCCTCCATTTTGGACACTCCGGCTCTCCGTTCCCTCAGAGGTCAGCATTGCTATTGGTCAATGGTGCGAATGTGCAAGTCACAGTCACTAAAGTTTAACTCAACTTGTGCAGATTAACTTTGCCCCCGTGTGAGAAGCTGGTGTTGATAATTCTATTGAAATTAATAAAATAAATTAATAAACACAATTTTGCTGTTTTAAACGCATGTCTTTATACATAATCCACACTAATGACGAAAAGATTAGTCAACAAATCATGCAGGTTTGATAATCAAAATCATTCAAGTATTTTCCATCCCAAATATTCCCATTCATTTCCTTTTTCCAGCGTCTCCAATGTGACTATTTGCTGCTTTTGTTTGTTTCCTATCATTGTGAACTGAATCCTTTTTAGGCTGTTGGTCAGACTAAATAAGCAGTTCTGAAGACATAGTTTTGAGCTCTGTGAACCTGTGATGGGCAATGGTCATTATTTTATAGACTAAATTATAAATCAGTTATAAGAAATCATTAGTTGCAGCACACACTCGGCTCAGACATCGACATAGAAGGAGTGACTGGAGGCTGGTCACAGATATGTGAGGAATCCTGCTGGTTTTGCCGCCTCCGATAAGCTCTGCTGACTGATTCAGACCAGAGAAGTACGAGTGGGGAGGAGAGAGTGTGTGTGTGTGTGTGTGTGTGTGTGTGTGTGTGTGTGTTTTTGAGAGAGAGAGAGAGAGAGAGAGCACTTCCTTTGTCTCTCTCTCTCTCTCTCTCTCTCTCTCTCTCTGTCTCTCTCTCTCTCTCTCTCTCTCTCTTATTTCATTCCATTCCATTCCTTTATTTCCTCCCTCCCCAGCCCCTCTCTCTCCTTCCTCGTCTTTCCAAGTCTCTTCCTCTCCTCTCCTGTCATATATTTTTTTTCTCCTCCTCCTCGTCTTCCTCCTTTCATTTCTTCTTTCCACCACTCTCTTTTGTCCCATTGACGCACTACCCCTTTCCTCTCCTCATCTCTCTTCTTTCTTTCCCTCTCATCTTCCTCTTTACATCTCCTTCCTTCTCTGCGTCACATCCTGTTCTTTCTTTTTTCTTCTCCCTGCCTCCTCTCCTCTCTTCCTCTCTTCTCATTTCCGGTCTTTTCTTTTTGCTGTTTCTCCTCTTCCTGCCATCTCATTTTCTTCCCTCTCATCTCCTCTTTCTTCACAGTACTTACTTTGGTTCCTGTTAACGAATGAAATGGCAATCAATGTTTGGTTTGTTTATTCGATAGCAAATCAGTCTGCTGGCTTTCCCGTGTGTGTGTGCGTGTGCGTGTGTGTGCGTGTGACTCCCAGAGGCGGCAGATTAAATCCGACTGCCCTCATTTGACTCTCTGAAGCTCACCTCAGGGGAAACCTGGAGGGCCAAATGCAGATTTGTCATTTGCAGATTTTAGTTTTATTCATGTATTCATTTTTCACTGTAAAGGTCAGCCGTGTGTGTGTGTGTGTGTGTGTGTGTGTGTGTGTGTGTGTGTGTGAGAGAGAGAGAGAGAGGGAGAGGCACAGCGGTGATGTTTGTATATCAGCATGTTTAGCCTCAGTTGTTTTTATTATGAGGAAGGCAGAGATCTGTGTGGCTTGTTTTCCTTTCCTGCTCTTCCCCCCATCCACCTGTCTCTCGGTCTACACTATATGGCCAAAAGTATATGGACACCCATGTCCACGTACTTTTGGTTCACTTGAGAATGATCTGAATTAATCTTAATCTTAATTTAGGGGGAGATCCTTTCTTGTTTTAACATGACAACGCCCCCCGTGCACAAAACCAGCTCCATAAAGAAATGGTTTTCAGAGTTTGGTGTGGAAGAACTTGACTGGCCCGCACAGAGCCCTGACCTCAACCCCATCCAACACTTTTGGGATGAACTGGAACGAGCCAGACCTCATCACCTCACATCAGTGTTGGATCTCACTAATGCTGTTGAGGCTGAAAATCCCTGCAGCCAGATTCCAACATCTGGTGGAAAGCCTAAAACCGGAAGAGTGGAGGCTGACAAAGCAGATTAATGATTACTGAAAGATTGATGCCCCTGGTTTTGGAATGAGGTTTTCAACTATCACATATGGCTGTAATGTTCGGGTGTCCACATACTTTTGGCCATGTAGTGTATGACAGGAAAAAACCTGTTACGAACATCCTGGTGCTGTAAAATAACACACACAGGTTTACTCTCCTTCTGGGAATTGCAGTTTGAAAAGACTGACTGAGGGCGACGGGTTTCAATATTCTTCTAATTAACAGTTTATTAAACTCTTTGCTATAGATGTATAAACACACTAATCTCTCATCTGACGATAACAAGTCAAGTTCCTCATTATAAACAACGTGACAAAACTGCAGAATAAATTCGACAGAAACGAATGCATTAACGTTCCACATCTACCGCAGCGTATTGTTGCCTTCCTGTCTGTTCAGCAGTGTAAAGCAAAGTTTGTGCAACTTCGCTGTCGTCTCTTAACTGGATTTAACAAATATTCACAGAACTGATGCAGACTTCCATTCATTCATCTACAGTTACCTTTCCATGTGACATAACTTGTGTTTGTATGAAAATCCCAGGCAGGCGACAGGTCTGACGTTTTTTTGTTTTTGTTGAAATATAGTTGAGATGTAGTTTATAAAGCCCAAAGCCATCCAGATCCTTACCTCTACATTGGGGAGGTTGATATGGACAACATTTGCAATATTAAGAACAGCAGTATCTGTATTAACAGGATACAGTATTTGCCTAATTTAATAAGCCAATTAAGCTTTTTTTGTGTGTTTTTACAAGAACAAAATTGTATATTTTTTAAAAGATATTCAGGAACTCAAACTTTGAAGCTATGACAGATTTTGGTCTGTCTACCTTGTTATCCTTTATTTTGACATATAGACTATAAACCAGGACATTTCATATATTTCATAATTTTAAAAGGAAAATAAATGGTGAATTAGTCCTCAGAACTACTTCTACACCGAACCTGAAGATACTTATCTTTCTACTTAACGAGCTTTACTCACTCTCCTGAATAATCCCAACTCACTTTATACTTGTGATACTTATAAAGTCCTTTAAGTTCATTTTTAATGCACTACCTAAATTCTTAAGCTTGCTATTAGTTCAGGGTTACTAATGAAACATTGATGGAGTGACCTTTAACAGTTCTGTATGTATATACATATTTGTGCAATTTCCTGTACTCGTGCCACTGGTTAATTGAAATCTTTCTTTCTGTCTTAAATTTTATGTGGCATTCAAAACATTAAAATAACTAAATTGAAGAATAATATAATAACATGTTCTACACAATTACGTACTTCTTTTCAAAGCTCTAGTGTATTTGGACAGCTGTATAACACATGAGTGAAAGAGAAGACAAGCATTTTTAACTCTGTGATATTTTCATTTGTCTGTCTCGCTGAGATCTGACATTTGTGTCAGCTGCTTTTAGCTTAATCACCCCTAAGTCACCTCTTTGCCGGCGCCAGCCTCTGTCAGTTTGTGTTGGCTGTCTGCCCACCACACACGCACACACACACACACACACACACACACACTATTTTCTCTGTCAAGAGTGTGAGCACATGGCAGCCAGCGCTACCCTCCGATGAGGTAATGGGCCCTGACAAATGTCCGTCACCAGGAAGTCAAGGGCTTCATGCTCGCTCTGCCCTCGTTTCTTTCACTCTGCAGAGAGGTAGTTTGGTGAAACTTTCTGAACCTCTGAAATGTCACATAATTATTGTCAAAACCATGTAGTGAATAAAAATATATGTATTCTTTTATCTTTCTTTCCTCTTTCTTTACAAGAATATTGTGACTTATCAAATGAGAAAATTAAGAGAAATGGCATTTTTTCCTGAACACTGCAGGGATATTTTGTTTTATTTATTAAAGTTAAAAGTTTCGGATGAACAGTTGTAGTGTCATTGACAGTTAGAGACTACCTGGATAATATCTGTCCTTCCTGTGTGACTTTTTATAAAGTTTTAACACTGTTTCTGTCAATGGAAACACGCGTCAGTTTCCTATGACTGTCAGTTGGTGTTTGAGATTATTGCAAAGTTTATTTTTGTCCATAAAACGTAAAATGTCTTGAATGTTGACTGAAGCAATTGATCAATTAGTCGATGAACAGAAAATTAATCTGCTAATTTTTTGATAACCTTTTTATTCAAGCAAAAATGGCAAAATTATTCCCTCGTTCCAGCTTCTCAAATATGAGCGTTTGCTGCTTTTCTTCGTCATATATGATGGTAAACTGAAAATCTTTTGGGTTTTGGGCGGATGGCCGGTTAAAACAAATAATCTGAATACATTAAAAGGGCTTTGGGAAATTATAATGAGCATTTTCACTATTTTCTGACATTTTATAAACAAAACAATCAATTGATTAATAGTTAATCGTTAGTTGCAGCCCCAAATGTGACCAACATGAAACAGACATCGTTAATCAATCGTTCTTTTTAAAATGGTAAAAATAAAGAAAAACAGTATTAGCACCTAATTCCCACTGAATATAGTATATTTCAGGCAAACAGTAATTGTTTGTCTTAAATGTACCGACTAAAAATATTGATTCAGGAGTTATTATGGAGATAAGAAATAAGAAAGAGAAAGGAAAATGCAGATTTGTAACTGAATCAATATTTTTCTTTATCCCTTGTGGAGGATTACATGATGAACGTTTTACAACCTCTGTGTCTAAGGAATCCCTTTCATAATGGGATCAGATAAACAAATAAAAAAACTGGTCGTCAAGCTACAAAACAAAAAACTTTTTTGAAATGAAATATTTTCAGCCGTGTCACATTAATGACGGCAATATTTCAGAATTAATGAGATACTGATTTATTGATGTTAAAATGTGACACCTTTACTTAATGGAGCGTAAAATAGAAGTCGTCAAGCATCTGTTAACGGGCCGGATCGTGGTGGTGGACCCTCCTGCTGTGTGTGTGTGTGTGTGTGTGTGTGTGTGTGTGTGTGTGTGTATTGCTGTTGTTGTTGGCGGCCCAGGCTTGGTGCACCCATGGGTGCTGGTGCAGCTGCAGGTGGTCGTCAGGTTACAGATGCGGGGAGGTTCAGACTGTATGGAGCCTCCTGCAGCTGGTGATGGAGGGGGGGGGAGTCTGCAGCTGTAGCTTGTGTGTGTGTGTTTCCCCAGTGTGTGTCAGAGGAGTGAATGAGAGGTTAAGTGATGGATTTGTCATTGCGCCCTCGCTCTCTGCAGTATGACGGCTCACAGCATTCCCTGTTAAATGACTCACACAGCACTCACAAACACACACTCTCTCACACACACACACACACACAGGCATGTTTCTCAAACGGCCTTTATGCAACAAAAATATGAAACAGTCAAAATTCAAAAGTGCAGCATACTGGAAACCAACAAACACACACTGGACGCCATCACTGTCAGAGGTGTGTTAATACAGAAGGACTAAATGTTGCACATCTCCCTGACTCCCCCAGTGCACCCCCCACCCCTCACCCCAACCCCAAGGTGAGCCCCCAATATGTCAGAGGGAGAGTGATGGGTTCTCGCCGTCGTTTAATAAAGCTCTCCTCCGTGGCCTCGCGTGCATCAGTCACCGGCCGGGCAGCCAGAGGTCTGCCACACGACAGCCGGCAGCTCCATCAAACACTGCCGGGCCTGGAAAAGGGCTGACGCAGCCAAAAAAGTCCTGCTCTGAATCCAGACTACAACACGAGATTCACTGCAACAAAAAAAGGCAAATTGATCCAGTTTAGTAAGTCATTTAGTCTGGTGTTCACTCTTGACAAGTTTTTGTTTTGAGTCCAAATCTAGTTTTGGGTTCAGTCAACGTGTTGCTATCGTGACGCAGGTGAAGTTATTTGCTTTGAAAATGACTTAAAACTGGGAGACTAGTCCTTTAGTCTAATATCATGTCCAAAATATGTTCTTACACGAGAGAAGAAAAATAAATCTTCCAGCAGGGAAAAATCGTGCTTTTTGTTTTTCTTTTCCTTTGTTCCATTTCATTTTCAGTCACTTTTTCCCCCCATTGCAAATCAAGGCACTTTGAGAATTGTGTTGACGTTTTCTTGACACTTTCAGTGGATCCAGTAAAAGAAAGATTAGTCATTTAGTTTGGTATTGATTCGGAAACATCTCAAGACGTCAGGATTTCGGACTGTATTGATTGTCATCTTGGATTGGAAGGGTGCGGTATGTCTTCTGTTGTAGCCATGTGTTTTTATTGAGGTTGTATTATAAATTATTAAAAAGGTGAAGAAATGTATAGGCAAAAATCGCCTTTGTGGGTGATTTGACCTCCCGCTCTGCTCGTCTCTCAGCATTATCAAAAGTTGATGAATAATTTTAAGTCTTTAATCGGTTTAATAACGTCAGGTCTCCTGTGAGGTTTCCCACCTTTAGTGTGATGTAAGCCAAAGATTGAGCGTTTTGTGAATAAAAGCAATGATGTGAGATAATGGAGAGAGACAGCTGTGTTTCAGCCGGCGGTGTGTTTCTGCTCTCTAGTTGTGTAGCAGACTGTTGGCGCTGCTCTGAGGTCAGATCGGTGTTTGTCCCTGACGGTGTGGACAGACTGTGGTTACAGTACACACAGAGCCTCCAGCTGGAAGCTAATTGTTCCTGTTGGTTTGCATGTCTGTGCTTGTGTGTGTGTTTTTGAGAGAGTGTGTGCGTGTGTGAGAGCTCGGTCGACCCTGTCTGAGATGTGGACGGCCTCGTCCCTTTCACGGGGACACAGACAGACAGATATGGGGCGCTGTCTCTCTTCTTCTGCTTGTGTGACCAAATTTATGCAAACTAATGGATGTAAAATGTGCATGAAAAAAAAATGTAGTGTCTCTTAATGTCTCTTAAGACATCTTATAATGTTCTAGGCACTAAGTTGTTACTCTCTGTCTGCATGTTGTGCTGTGAATGTGCAGAGCTGGCAGCTATATGAGTCGCCTGGCTCTTGTCACCTAATATAGTTTCCATCTTTTATCTGGAAGCACTTGATTTTCTTCACAAGTGTGAAGAACACTCATCCATTTGTGGGAGCGAGACACTTAACGCCAGACTAAAAGGAAATGCATCTCATTCTCATCTACAGCTAATTTTGCTTCCAGTGTGAACAGAGATGTTTGTCAGTTTTGGTCCTGGTTGAGCTTTTGTCTTATTTCTTTCACAGAAATAAGGTATTCTGCAAAATTCTGACTAATATGACAAATGAGGCTGGGTGTTGTACCTCCATGCTTTGTTGCGGTACCAACTTTAAGTATTGAAAACAGCAAGTACTGAAAGTTGGCATTGAATGGCCATATTAGTGATCTTGTTTATTATTCTTTTATCAGATAATTCCTGATTTAAATCAAACGTTTGCCAATTTTTTGACTGTATTTGGCAAAGATCTTGTGTTTACACAATATGTAATATTTGAGAACTTTGGCTTGTCGTGTTGAAATGAAAAATATTAGTAAGGCATCATTTTGGTATCAGCAAAATCCGTATACTTTTCTCAAATGATATCCACCTCTAATGACCAAGACCTGTACATGCTAGCTTTATCATTTCCACAAATTTCCACTACTGTGAAACATTTATAATTTTAGCGCCACATGTGATACAATAGTTTGTAATTGTGTATTCAGTTTGTCAGTGTGTAGCCTATTTGTGTGTGTCCACATCAAATAAACCACAAGACAAAGAGCAGCGGTACACTTTGTTAGGAGTGAGCATGTAAACCCAATCAACTCCAGGAAACAACCCCGAAGCACGAGGGGTTTTCTGGGCTCGAGGAGGAGGAGGAGGTGGGTGTTGACATCTGACAGCCAGCAGTTCCTTGTGTTCGGAAAGCCAAGCAGCACAAAATAAAGCCTGAAAACACTGTAGATGAAGTTGCAGTGACTTCGCTGTTGACTCGCCTCCTCTGCAGCTGGTCTGACCTCCAAGGTCGACGTGCTGCTACAACTCTGACCTGTAAACAAGAGGCCTCGGAGTCCATGTGACTTCTGTTTACAAGCTCTGGTTCTTACATACATCAAGGGACTCTTACACTGTGGTTGAGACCTTTTTTTTTCTCCCTTCTTTTTTTGTGAGCATGATAAATGGCTTTCTACAGCACAGTTGCTCCCTCTACCTCAATACCAGCGTCCTTGCTCGAAGACCTTTTTTTTTTCCTTCACTGCATCTCCAAGAAAACGCACCAAGGTCCAGTTCTACTTTGCTCTAAAAGGACGGACATGCAAAGGTCAACAGCAGGCCTTTGTTCTGGTGAACAGATAGGATCATTCATATGAGGGGTACACAGGGAAGTTCGCTTCTCCACCTACAGCATTTGCTTTTGACATGTTTGGCCTTCCGATGACGGCCTTGCGCCCTGAAAGAGCGGCGTCCCCGTTCTTTCATCGTGCTGAAAGGACTCTGAAGTGCGAGTTTCCTATAGATGCTCTGCTGCCGCTGTTTGAAAGCCTTCCCTCTTTCCTCCTTTTCTCTTCTGTCTCTATTCTTTCTCTCCCATGTCATTGAGTGGATAAATGTGTGGAGGCGGGTGTTTTTTGTTTTTTCTTAAGAGGACAAAACTTGGAGTGGCGAGGTGGAGGGAATTGGAGGGAAGAGTGCAGGAAAGGAGAATCAGGGACTAGTGGGGGAGGAGGACAGGTTAAGGGGGAGGAGGGGAGGCTGGTGGTGGTGGCGGCTTGCCTTTCAGCCCGTTTCACAGTGGCTGGCTACCTGCTTGTGTCAGTTGTTGCATGGTGACCTTTGACCCAGGGGCTGGCGGGCTTCAGTGGCAGCGTCAGCTTTAATTAGAGAGCCACACAACTCGACTGCAAACGCTCAGATTCAGGCTGGACCGGGCAGAAGGGGCGACAGATGCATGTAATGACATCCAAACACATTGGGGGGGGACCCCAAGAGAAGGGTTTGGTATAATTTCATTTTTATCAATAGTGGTTCTAAGGGTTCTAATTCAGCTCATCAATTCTGGTTTGAGTCCTGGTTCTTGTCATTTAAGAAACCAGAATATTTTATATATAATATATTAAATATATTACATAATTTTTCATAATCTATAAGGTATGTGTGATTAAAATGGACATATTATATAAAGACATATTTTCTTTATTTCTATCTACTTTTACCTTTGTTATTTTAATCTTTTTGGCATTTTTAGCATTTTAGCGTCTGGGGACATTGAGGATAAATGCTATGATATGCTACCAGGAAGCCTCATACGCGGAGCCTGAGTTTTAATGTTCATCTTTCATCTATTTCATTAATTTAGTTTAGGGGTCTTGGTCCTGTGGGTCGGTCAAGAGGACTGTTGGCATGAACAGTCTGTATCTGACCCCCAAAAACATCTTTCTGTATGGAATAATATCTGATTTCCTCTGCGGTCCAACTGTTGTTGGTTTCCTCCAGCGGCTGTACAGTCGGCATTCAAAGTGCGCTACATTTCCAAGAGGATTAATTAGATTAAACGGAGTGTTTGCTCGCTCCTTACAGTGTTTGTGTTTTCTCCTGCAGGACTGTGTGGCAGTGTTTTTTTTTGTTTTGTTTTTTTCTTTAGAGAATAATCAGTCGCATTAAGGAATAATGAAGGGATTGGTGGGCGGCTGGAGCCTGTGGGACCAAGTTGCTGTTTGTGGCTGCAACGTGAATCCATGCAGTGTTGATTTACAGTGCGTGTGCATGTTCAACGTGCCCCCCCACACACACCTGGTTCGCGCATTAAATCTGCCCCCCCGTCAGGATTGCTGTGTTTTGCTGCTCTTGCCTGATGGCAGCGTGTTCCTATTTTTGAGGTGTGTGATGGTTAAGATTGATGTTTTTCTGCTGAAGCACCTGATGAGAGTCAAAAAGTAGGTGCTCAAATGGAAGAACGGACTATTGAGGTACAAGAGAGAGAAGGTTAGTGATTTTTAAGAAAATAATGACCAAAAAGGGAGAAAGAAAGGAATCTGCCAGTATCATAAACTCTTTTCTTCATGTTTCCCTGTTAGCTTATAAATCCCTGCTGTTTTCCCGTCTCGTCATTTCTATAAAATCCTTGTAAAACCCCTTAATGAGTTTCCACATAGCGTGTGCCTTTTGTCTATCATTTTGACCTCCAGCCTCTGCTAGTTTGCAGCACGGTGACTTTGGTTCGTTCACAGTGGAAGTGGAATTACCAGCCGTTAAGCCTGAGCAGGGATCAGCTTCCTCTTGCCAGCGTCGCCTACGAAGGTGAAACTGGCAAAACTGTCCTCACAGCAGCAGCTTTGTGCAGCAGCTACAGCTTTCACAGGTGGATGAACTACACCTCTGAAGGAAAACACAAACATTTCTTTCACACTCAAATTTTTGTCCAGGCATTCATTTGAAATGATGCTTTTTATCCGTGTGCGGTGGTTGAAAAATATGGTGAGAACAGGGGGCAACAAAGACAAGAGACCTGGATACACTGGCGCAATTCTTTTAATTAAACCAGGAAAAGATTGTTGTCAAGCAAATGGACTGAGATGTGAGAGAGGGAGAATGAGCAAGGGATGAAAGGAAAGCCAGTGTTAGGAATACAGCAGGGGATTAAAGACAGTGAGCGAGTGTTACAGACCCCTGGCCAGTTTGCTGCTGTAATGAACATTAGGGCTGCGGCATAAATTTAATGACCTGTGAAACAAACAGCGTGGCTGAGACCAGTGCCTCTGAATGCTAAGTGGCTCTATTATTAATACCAGCTCAGAGATGCCACTGTGTAAACACACTGTAAGTCTCTTTCCCCTATGAGGCCTGTTAAACACACGGCAGCCACGTGTTGGCGGTGCACCGGCTCACCGCAGCTCTCTGAAACGGGGTCACGTCTTCCTTTGTACCTGCAGAATTAATGGCACGTCACCCCGTTAACAGCATACCTGCGCTAACTAACAGGATATGAATAGCATTGCAGCTAATGGCTGTGCAGGTTAGTCACCTTGATAATGAATAGCTTAGTGATGGGGCAGGTGAGCAAGTGGTAATAAATAGGTTCCATGCTGCTCAGAATTTAACAGACGAGCGAGGGCGAATGAATAGCAGAGTTCATCCCACGCTGTTTGGTGACATGTCATCAATTTGTGCATGATGTGTTAAAAGAATAGTGATTCAACCAGCAAGCAGTATATGAAAGTTTGTTATAAACTGACACTTGTTTGTTAAAACCAAACAAACAAAAAATAATAATAAGGTGCAGGAAGAGGAAAAATATCTCAAGAAGGGCTGATTCATTTCCTCTACCTAAATTATATAATATATATTCATAATATATTTTAATTGTAACTGGTAAATAAAAACACATTTGAAAAACAAGTCACAAATTTGTGTTCAGCCTTGTTTCTTTTTCCTAACACGCCATCAGTTGCCTTACGTCGGGCCCAAACTTCCTGTTTAAACTGAAAATGTGTCAAATTAGAGAAGCAAGACTCAAATTGCAGGGCTGTCCGTCAAACAGTCCTATCTCTTATCTTAAACACTTTTCCTTGACCTCGATGGAAAACGTCATGAGGTCAAGGAACGACATGAAGGAATTTAGGAAAAGACAACTGCGGTGCTAAGAGACTCCGACTGCACTTACACTAGGCTACGTAATTATGCAACGGCGGATGTTATTGACGTGGGTCTGCCGTGGTCGCTTTAAATGTTGCTGCCGCAAGGAATTGTGGGACGGCATTATCTCTTTTCCTTTGGTAAAGGATGGTCCAGTGTACCCTATGCTAAAGGAGATAAGAAAGGAAGCAGTGAAGCACCTTTCCTTAGCATTTAGAGAATTTGAGCAGCTCTTATCATGGCTGCTGCTGCTTAGATACTTCCAGGTCATTTCACTCAGTTAAGCAAAAAAGACTATTCGACCTCTGCCCAGGTCTGCAGGTATGGGGGTTGGAAGGAGCTCTGAGTCTGATTACGAGTGATGCAGGCTTAATCAAACGATCCAGCACAGCAGAGAGCGCAGGGGAGACCAGAAGAGCCCAGAGCTAACCAGATGTCTGCGACATGAGGAGGGATACATGACATGAGGAGGCTGCTCGAGGCTATAAAATGCAATCACAATCCCCTGGAAGGGAGCCCAAGATGGCTCAGCAACCAGCCTGGGAGTAAAGGCGATCTGTCAGCAGACGGTCCCCTGTTCTCCCCCTGAACCCGACCTCAGGCTACCTGCTCATTCATCAGAGAAGATGCTAAAAACTCCAGGCTGCTATTTCAGCAGGCAGGCAGCAGTGGGTTTCCATCATTATCAGCGCTGTGGTCGTGGTTACAAAGGGGGTGCATGTATGTCTCTGACATCTGAATCTGCCCATCTGTTTGTTTTTTCTTTGCTGTGTTTGTCCTGGTGTGTATGTGTGTGTACACTGGCAGATCCTGGGCTCAGCAGGACTCCATCTTGTTTTCTATCCCATGCTGTGTCTCACTCCATGAGGGGATAAATATTTTAAAAGCAGAGGAAGCCCTGTGTCCCCAGCTGCTGTGGCCTGAGGTTTGGCAGCCCTGCATTAGCTGCACCTTTTACCACAGTGACTTATTTTTTTTCTGCCTAAACATAGATTTCAGCTCAAAGTGTACATTACCGTCCTGGCCATTATTCTCTGCAGAGTTTGGTGTGAAAGGTCACCAACCTAAGTGCTGGCGCAGCTGAAGCTCAGATGAATAAGTAATACCATCAATGACAACAAGACTGGATACGACAGTAGAGATACTAAGTGCTGGAAGGTTTTTGATGGAGAGAAAAGAGGTGCAAGCTCCACTGAGTTTTCTTGCAAGTTTTAGAAGGAAGAAGACATTAATGATTTAAGATGAAGGAGTGAAATGGGAAAAGATGAGGCAAAGGCTCAATCAGACTGTTCAAGGTGTTATTTTCTGCAGTTGGCATCCTCTAAAAGCAGCCCACACTTCAAGCTTGGTCCTCTATAAACAGTACATCACAGCGGGTGAGGATTACACTATTGTATACTCACTCAAGATAATTAAACCATTATGAGTTTTCACCACTATCCACATACATTTATGTACTCTGGGTTTTTCATGGTTAGGCGCCTTAGTTCCAGTTAAGGGAGCTACAGCATACAATGATATTTTAGACAATAGTGTGCTTCCAATTTTGTGGCAACAGTTTGGGGAAGGTCCTTTCCTGTTTAAACATGACAACGCCCCCGTGCACAAAGGCAGCTCCATAAAGAAATGGTTTTCAGAGATTGGTGTGGGAGAACTTGACTGGCCTGCACAGATCCCTGACCTCAACCCCATCCAACACCTGTGGGATGAACTGGAACGAGCCTGGAACGTTCTCAAATATGATTTATGAATTGACGTCGCTTTTCAGCGCCAATCGATTGGACAGCAACCACTAAACGGCTTAATTGTCATTTAATCACTGCCCTGTTTTGTGAAATAGTCGACGGAAATCAACGCAACAAGAACGTGCATAATATGGCCCGACTCCAACTGCCAGCTCCTATTCGCGCACACTTTGAATTGCGCTTTACAAGTTAATTGTTAACCAAGTTGAATTCCTGAGTAGGCAGAACATTAAATTAGTAAAATAAAATGACAAAAATCGCCCTAACAAACTGCCCCCCAAAAAACAACTGACAATGGACACTGATAGACGATATATTCGTCCAACCGCCCAACCTTAAATGGGAGCAAATTCCTGCAGCCAGGTTCCAAATTCTTGTGGAAAACCTGACACCAGAAGAGCCGAGGCTGTTTATAGCAGCAGATTAATGCCCATGGTTTTGGAATGAGATCACATATGGCTGTAATGTTCAGGTGTCCACATGCTTTTCGGTTTCCCTGCTGCCTTAACATTTTTTAGTTAACTGAACTACTTCTCAGTAGTTTATTAAATTTGGTTCAATACAATTATTTAATCTCAAATTATTCTGAATGTGATAACTAGACAATTAAAGTTGATCTGACTTGAGTTAACGATAGAAGATGAGTTAATTTAATTAAACTGATCATGAGATTTTACAGTGTAGGACATCTAGAGAATAGATGTATAGCAGAGCTCTCTGGAAAATGGACTTAACATTCACCACGACTGGAACTGTTTTTTTCCGAGTTGTTTTTTTTTTTTGTCCAGCGCTCTCTACACACAAACACACACTCCCACACTTTTCTTCTCCCACTGCTCCATGTGGCCCGTGAGGGAGATGTGTGTTGTCTGTAGCGAGCCATCAATCACGGCGGTAACGACAGCTCCATAAACAGAAGGGCAGCCTACCTACTGGTTTCTGCTCGGCGGTGATAGCATTCACATCGTCCTGCAGCACTTCCCTTCCTTCCTGCTGACCTCTGCACAGCTTCAGTGGCAAGGACGGGACTCTGCTTATCTCCACTCGCTGGATTTAGACACCCAATGTGGGTGGTAGTAACACCCAGGTGTCAGCAGGGATGTAGTGTCGTAAATAAGAAGGTGGGCAAACTGTGACCTCCATTCAGTGATCAGTGTCAGGCAAACAACCAACACTATAAACAAAACTCAGTTATATTTAGGAAATGTATTTAAAGGAATATGCAAATTTATGGCAAAATGGAAATTGAAAGCTGTAGGGCTGCAACTAACACCTCTTAAATTTCCATTATTGATTAATCTGACAATCATTTTCCAGATTCACTGCGTAGTCTATAAAATAGTCAAATTGTTCTTAAGATGACGTCCTTAAATAGCTTGTTTTGTCCAAAATCCAACTATATTCAATGTTCAGTTAGATGTAAGAGAGAAAAGCAGCAAATCCTCGCATTTTATGAAGCTGGAAACAGCAAATGTGACGCATTTTTGCTTGATAATTGATTAAAACAATCAAGTATCAGAATTGTTGCATTAGCGTTTGGCACAATAGCTGCCATGTTTACTGTGCTGCTGGATATTTCACTTTTAAATTGCATTTCAAATGATTGAAATGATGAATTTCTTTTATATTTTATGGGTTCGTCTGTACAACTCCTGAGCTCTTTTGTACAGGCTGCCCTGTTCCGCCTTGTGGTTTTCTGTTTTGTCCGTGTTCCGGCTTTTTGTATACAAACCCCTGAGACTAACAATGCCAGTTTGTGTGCTTTCCTGTGCCTATTGTTGCCACTGCGTCTCCGTGCCCCCGCTAGCATCCACTCGTAAGGTCAAGACAATGACCACAAATAGAGTGCCGTGTATCTGCACTGGCTTGACCCCGTGGCCCTTCCTGTTGCCTTAACACCCCCTCCTCACCCCCCTCGACCTTTGACCTCTGCAGCAAAGACTGGTTGGCCTGTCATGTCAGGACAAGGCAGGGTGTGTTCCCGGCCTTTTGACAGGAATCTGTGAGAACCTTCTGCTTTCTTTCTCATAATCCTCGGGAGGAGACTAATTCCACACTGCAGGCCAGACAAATACTAATATGATCAAAGCAGTAATGTCATTTAACAGCTTACGCAGTCGGTTGGGGCTGAAGACTACAAGTTTGAAAATGGAAAAAAAAAATCTGCGGGTGTGGAGTTGAAAAGAAGTGAGCTTACCAGACCTCTGTAGCCCGCTCCATATCTCTGCTTGAGGCTAGCAGCTCGAGGCTACATTAGCCGCTACTAGCATAACACACCCAAATCTCATACTGTGTCTCAAAGTACTTCTGTACTTACACTTAATATTTTGAGTGCATAAGTGCGTTCACACTGACAAGTATGGCAAAATGCAGTGTACTATGAGTACCCGGATGATGTACACAAAACGGTCAGAAAGTTGAGTGTGGAACGCTTCTCACCCTCAATGGTCTCCATCTTGGCCACGTATAAAAATGGCGGCCGCGGTTGCGATTGTTACGGCTAAAAGTAAAAGCACAAGTGAGCAAACAAGCTGGCAGATATTTCAGCGTGTGGCAATCGCGGTAAAATGTTGGCAATAATGCTCCGCCCCGCTGCAATCTGCCATAAAAAGAAGAAGAAGATGCGGTCAAAGGTTGCGATCGTCATTTCCGGTAAGCGCACAACAGCAGTATTCGATTTGAGACAACACTATCCTGTCAAAATTAACGCACTACACAAGTCAGTACATAGTGTACACAGTATACCGCATGTAAGTGTACTAACGGGAGTACGCGATTTGAGACACAGCTTCAGGCTGAACTGCCGGCGGTAGAGTTGAATTGTGGGTAAAGGAAGCACCAGTTTGTCATAAAAAAGACGATATCTACGGTTCTGCTGCATCCATTTGATAATTTTTAGAACTGTCCAGCGCAAGTCCGACAGTGTTATAGCAGTGCAATGCTAAATCCTTGGAGTCCTCTTTTATGACATGACAAAGCATTTCCTGCAGCCTAGTGCAAGAATGCAGAGCAGCAGAGAGAAATAGTGAACTCTGTATTGAATAGTGAATTTCGGACACTGTCTGGCTTTTTATTAAAGTAGCAAAGATTTGAAGTCTGAATGCCCCAACTTCGAATGTCACCACTCTGGGCTAATTTACGTCAAAGCCATCTCAATTTGTTTTTTTTTGTTTTTTTTTTCTGTTAAAATTCAGTTTGTGTCTGAAGAGCAGCAGACCTTCAGCGTTGGGCGCAATGACTAGCAGAGGCCAAAACACACAATGGACATTTTTTAATAATTTCCTTTCATCCCCTTTCTGCTCTTGGTATTGTATGTCAGAAATGAAAGTTTTGAGATGTTCAAACAGCTTTTTAAAAATTTTCTTTTTTCAATTAACTTGCAGACCTGGAGCTGTAGTCTTTGTGTTTGAGGATGAAAAGCAGTGAGAGGGTGCAGCTTTGAAACAGCCTGAAAGACACACCTGTGTAACGAAGTGCGTTCATTCAATTTTCAGATCACCTTGTCCTGAGAAAAAAAAAAGGCCGCAGCTCCAATCCTTGGAGCAGAGCTGGGAAATGAAACCTTGCCTGTCAGTTATTGTCACAGAGGAAAGCTCACTTATTTCCCAGAGATATTATCCTTCCTCCTGCCTCCCTTCACTCCTTTCTCCCCCCTCCCCCCTCTTACATTGTTCTCCAGGATCAAGTTCATGGAGGTCGGGGCTGGAGCAGGGTAATGGGACCCTTGTCCCTGTGTCTCAGGGCAGGTTGAATGGGTCTCGGCCCCTACCCCCAGCCCCCATACAGGCTCTCTGAATAGGCCCTGATTCCCCCTCTTTTTATTAACCTGGTCTCCAGTTTCTTCAGACCTGCCCGGCTTCCTGACAGTCCATATCCATATTTCAAAGTGTTTCGATTCCATGTTCACATGTTGACACATCCGTGTTCCCATAACACCTCACGGCTCCTCCCAAACCCCACCTGCCACATCCACAGGCAGCTCTGTACCGAGAAAATAATTGGCAAATAAATCAATAATTAAAGTAATCCTTAGTTAAATAATAAATGTGAGCAAAAACACTACAATGCATCCTGTTATTCATGTAATGTAATTTCTTTTTGATTACCTGCCAACTTTGACAAACTGATACAGGTAAATCTGTGATGAGCTACTATCAGTGGAGGTATTCATAAAATAACAAGGCACCAACTTTAGTTTAAATGACCAGTGTGACTTTATTTTAGACGACTAGTATCCTGGACATTTTGGTCCCCAGCAGTAGCTGCAGAGTGAGCGCTCCTCGTTTTCACGCTGCTCTCCGGTGTAAAATCATTCCACTCCGTCAAGTACGAAGAGAGGCCTTCCCCGGTCAGGATCCGAGATAACGTTAACTTCTGCCTTCTGCTTAGAAGCTCACAGCAACTTAATACGATCTAGTCTCTGGCTTTTGTTTGATATCTAGTGTCGGCAAAAAATGTTGTTGCACATTTCCGATCCGTTGTTAGCGTAGTTAGCACGCATTAGCTCAGGGGGCTAACTTGGCTTGTTTACTATATTACATGAACGCTGCTGTCACCCTGAATGTCCCGCCGAACCCCATTCAAAAATCTGGCTGTTCAGTAAAGCGTCTATATGGGGGGGAAAAAAGGAACAAATAGTTGAATATTCATATTGAACAGCCAAATCCGATTCGACAGTGTCGGGTACAGCCCCAGAGATTATAGCAACGTTCAAATTATTCTGATGGTAAACATTTCTTTGGTAGAAAACTGGAACAAACTTGAACGTGTAACTCGGTGCAGTCTATGTGATGCTTTCAGGCCATTCAGCTCAATGTTACCGGGTCAAATTTGCCAGAGCACAACATGAAGTGGTGCACCTAGTGGGGGAAAAAAAGGATCTTTGCATATTTTAGGTAATTCTGTTGGTGGTTTTGGTTACACTGCCTCGAGAAATGGTCTCAAAATGGGACTAAATGGTGGCAGACTTAACCTGTCAGATGCAAAAGCATCTTGTCTGTGGGAGTAAGTAAGTAGTAACATGTGCGGTGGTTATGAGGGTACAAATATTCAGTGCACATATTTTTTTTCCAGTTAACCTTGTTAACGGCCTGTTATCATTCTGCTGTGGTTACATGTAAATCGTTTTGTTCATTCAGTGCCGCAGTGTGTTAACAGTCCTCTGACACACAGACACTTTATTCTGTTTTAGATTAGTTTTTACTCTTTTTCAGTATTAATTGCCCTCACTGCGTGACAGGACTCTGCCACCACACACACACACACACACACACACACACAATGCAAGCACACTGAGTCACACTCTTCCAGACAGGCAGTTTCAGTTACTGTAGTCTTTGATGGCTTTGATGTCTGTGCTAATCCAGTGTATCTCCGGCTGCAAAGACTACGTGTGTGTGTGTGTGTGTGTGTGTGTGTGTGTTCGGGAAGCGGGGGTTAAGGAGGAAGTCTCTTAGATGTAATGATGGCAGGGGATACACTCTGAACATCTCTGCTCTCATTTGATTTCCTGCTTCAATGTTGGACACTTGCCCTTTTCTCTTCTATTTTTTTTTCTTTCTTTCTTTCTTTCTTTCCTCCACTCACCGTCTCTCTGCCTTCACATGCACTCAGACCTGTATACGAAGTGAATTGCTGGAAGCTGCCGGGTCGTTGAGAGCAGCTGTGTTTGCTGCGAAGCGTCTGCTGGCTGATGCAGCGGTTGTTTTACATTAGCGGCCTGCAGGTCAAACTGCAGCTGGCTGTGTCTCAGCGTGGAGACAAACCCTGGGGAGAGAGTGTGTGTGTGTGTGTGTGTGTGTGTGTGTGTGTGTGTGCGTGCGTGCATTTGAACCATCCCGTCCCCATGGTTGTAGCCTTTCCTAAGCGGGCTAAGTCTGGTGGCTAACCCTTAGCGCCTCTGCTTTTGGCAGCATGACTGCAGCGAGATTAATCCATTCCACACTCCATCAGTCACTAGGCACAGGTTATTAGTGCTGGGGCAGAGCAGAGCATACACACACACACACACACACACACACACGGCCCCTTCACCCTTGTGACTTCGCCTTCTACCTCGTCCCCAAAGTTTGCAAAGGTGGCCTTGGTGTTGAGAGGCCATTTGTCAAAACCCAGCCAGAGTCTCCACTTGGCTCCTTTTAATAAGGCTACCTGGGCTCTGGGATTACACACACACACACACACACACACACACACACACGTGCACACTCAGGGTATGCACTCTACTTTGCACATACTCATACAGCTCTGAGTGTCAGGTGGTGCGTCCCGCGGGGCTTATAAAAGTGCCATTAACATGGCCCTCCTCATTGGTTCTGACAGGTTGATCAATTAGACCCCTCCCCCCGCTGACCCCGGGGCCGCTCTGACTCAGAGGTCAGACACGATGGATCGCTGGTCCTGCACACACACTCTCAACTCTCCCTCTCCCTCTCCTGTTATCTCTGGGGCTGGTCACGGTGCAGCTTGTTCGCCCCGCCATGTGTTCAGCGCCGGGCTGATATCCCAGGGTGCAGTTGTTCTCCGGCTTTAAGGTGGAGGATCATACTTTACCTGAGACATGTTTCGATCTTATCCTCTGCTCACACACACATGCACTGTGCTCTGTCTCGCCCTGCAGGGACATGTCTGTTTGTGCATCTGTGTGTGTGTGTGCGTGTGCGTGTGTGTGTGTGTGTGTTGTACGTTTCTTCTGCAGACCAAATGTGCTTATAGAGACGGGGGAATTCCTCTAATGTGAGGATTATTGGCTCTACAGTTTTCTCTTTTTTAAGGGTCTAGTTGAGGGTTAGTCCAGCTTTAATGTTTTCCCATTTTTTTCTCTTTATTTAACACTCTGAGTCTTATGCTGCATTCACGTGCCCCTCGGATGGTCCGATTTCCCAAGTTGGAAAGTCGTTCTTCCGACTTCGGTGTGTTCATGAGCTTAGTCTTAATGTGGAAACAGCATGGACGCTACAAAGAAGATGTGATGCTGAAACAGTTTGAAACTTTATATTACAAAGTGATTTTGTCCCAGACTTGTTGCTGCACCAGGTCACTCTGCGTGGACAGCAACTAACGGTTACACCCTAATACCATATTATGAATTACATGTGAGCAAAAAATTGATATGCAGTACGTGAAATAATAAAAAGTTTCTTACAATCAACAAAACATTTACTTTCGTCCGCCATGTTCCTGCGAATATGACGTCAACTTTCGGCAAGTTGGGCAAGACGTACCAAAATATTCGCAGGCTTTCCGAGTTGTTGTTCCGACTTGAGGGGACGTTTATGTGAATTTTCCCATTCGGCAACTAAGTTTTCCAATTATTCCGACACCACATGAATGCAGGGTTATTTTCATAGATTTGGACGTCATTCCCATCGATAACAACATTTTATTCAGAACCTTCATCGCTCAGATTTGGTTACACACTGAGACATTGCTGAAATGACTTAGTCCAGCAGAGCAGGAACACGAGCAGTCAGACGAGCGCTGAACGCATTTGAGAAGAAAACAGTTTTTCTTTGCATTGAGGGATTATAGCCAACATTTCCACAGGAGAGTTTGGAGTATTAGCTCAGAAAGAGACGGCTGACCAACTATGATCGAGACTGAGCCCCTTAATCTAAACCCAACATGTCTTGTAGTTGCATTTCATTCTGGTCCACGTCCTGTAGAAACTGTCCTCTGTGCCTCGTCTACGATGAATTTCTCTCTGTGTGATTGTTGAATGTGCAAACGGCGGCTCAAAAATAAGCTTTTCTTTTGCTGCCGAGGGACTGACACCAAAACGTGGACTGCTGATGTTTGAACACTCCATATCTGGAGATGGTATCACATCCTCTATAATTACCTAAAGTTATTTATTTAAGCTGGCAGTCATTGATCCATCTGTCCAACACTTTAGTTCAGGTTATCTTCACAACCACTGGTCAGATTTCCACAACATTTGGTAAGGACACTCGTGGTCTCCAGAGGATATTTGACCTCTTAACCTTTGCTGTAGTTCCACCATCAGGTCATAATTTCCACTTTCCACACATCTGATGGGCAGATTATTATGAAGTTTACTGACCATGTTTGTGAACTTTAATCAGTATGAACTTAAATCCTAAAGTCCCGTTATTGATAAGACTTTAAGACTGTTGATGTTGACTGTGGTGAATAATAAGTAAATTAATCATCAGTGGATCGTTCAGTCCGTCTTTAACGTGGATGTTGCAGCCTCCAGGGGGTGCAGTCGGGCATTTTAGGACCTTGGTGGGACATTAGAAGACTTTAAAGCTTGTTACAGTGTTTGAGGGGGCAATCTTTATTCAGTTTTTGGGCTTAAGAAATGAACGCAGTCAGAGTCTGAACAGGTGTAGTGGTGCAGACAGACAGACGGTATTTGCCTCGTCTTTCTAGCTTGAGTGTTTGTTGTGAGGTCTGTTCTGCTGTGTCTCAGTTTCTGTCCGTCTGCACTGTGTTTAGTAAACAGTCTGCTCTGCACAGGGTAAATAAAGGTGCCTCTGTGTGTGTGTGTGTGTGTGTGTGTGTGTGTGTGTGTGTGGTTCAGGGACAGGATAAAAAATAGGTTGACCTGAGTTTGTTAAGCAGAAAGAGGAAACAAGCATTTGTATACCCTACAAGTTTAAGATAATTACTGTATTTATTCAATTTAGCAGAAAATATCTGGACTAGAAAATGTCCAAGAGTAGTAGTAAGAAGAAAATTGTGAAAAAAAAAATATATTAGTTGTTAAATGTCTTGTTTTGTCCGACCAACAGTCCAAAACCCAAAGATATTCATAATTATTTAAAACTGAGAAAAGAAACACATCTTCACATTGGAGAAGCTGGAACTAAGGAAACCTTGGCCTTTTTTTGGTTTAAAAATTATTTTAACGATGAATTAATTGTCTGAATAGTCGCCAATTATTTTCCTGTCGATCGACTGATGGACTAAATGTTTCAGCTGTATTGTTTTTACTTACAATTTATTTGGAAACATTAATTTAAACGCGATACGATCACACCAGCACGATTACAATACAATTCCACCACAAGCCAATGAATGATATTGAATTATCGCCCAGCACTGTGAGGCTCCAAAATAATTTCGTGGTTGATGATACAAGAAACAGACCTTTGCTTTTAAACAGCTGATTCAGTGAGACGGAAGAAAAAAAAGGTTAAAATGATCCGTTAAGTGAGGGAGGAGGCAGATTAAAAGGCGTAATGAGAAGAGTTCAGTGTGTGTGTGTGTGTGTGGTATTAGGGGGGTATCATAGCCCGTCTAGGGACCCAGAGAGAGCATTTCGGGGGAGCCGAGGGGTTAAGAGCGGTGTCACGCCCAGAGAGATGCTGCGCCGCCGTCCTAATGATGTCCACCGGCCTAATTGAATATTGACGTTCTGCACATGAAGGCTAAATGGCTTTTGTCTGCTTCACCTCCGCTGCCGGCCCGGGCTGCTGATCTGGTGGTGGGGGGTGGGGGGGTCGTTAAATGTCCCTGTTACCATGGTTACCGGCTTTTTCGTCTCCTTTTGATGCAGTGTGTGTGTGTGTCGTCGTTTGGAGCTGCTGATGTTTGAGCTAAAGAAGGTTTTTGTGTTTTGTTTTTTATAGTTTTTCTCAGTAAGTTTTCTTGTTGGCCGCAGGGAGGTTTTTAAGATGTTCTTCCTGAACTTAAAACACCGTCAGTCGGCACACGATTGCACCACGAACACACGACTTCTGGAAGGTGAAGTTTCTGTCTCAATCTTGTTGTTCACTGCAGAACTCCTCCTCCTCCCTTTTCATCTTTCTTTCTTCACTCCGATCGTCACCTCCTTCCTCTCTCTTTCTCTTACTTCTTGCGTCTATTTCTGTGATGCTGTTCTACTTCCCACTGTGTCTGCCTCCAGACGCTTCTCCTTTTGTTGCCACGGCGACGCGTTCCAGATGGCGAGTGTCAAGGCGAGACCGGGCTCCGAATGTATTCTGATCACTACACACACACACACACACACACACACGTTTGTCTACGTATGTACACTGAGAACAGACTGAGCAGTGTACATTCTGTTCAACGCTCACATCCTACTCAAATGCTGGTGGACGTGCACTCTGCCCACTATACACACACACACACACACACACACACACACACACACTCACGCTCAGCAGTACAGTATAATAAAACCTGTGTCACAGCCACACAGGAAACAATCTCTCCTTTATGTGACCGGGATGTCATTAATCTTGGCGGAGGTTAACAAATGCACTTGCAATGAAGGTATATTTCATAGGCAGACAGTCAACAATGGGACCATTGTGGCGTCGGGCTGCAGTGCGCCGCTCTGCATTCAGTCAGGACCTTCTTGGTTGGCTCCGGATCCGCGGCTCATGTCAGGGGTTATGTTTCATGTCCCAGATGAATGTGTTTATGCGGGAGAAACATGTGAAACACGGAGCAAAATCAACGTTCCAGCTGTTTATTTATTTCTGCTGCAAGAAACCACCATTTATTTTTCTGAATGGGAGGAAAAATAAATGCGTTCGGCCATTTTTCAAAGTTTGGCCTTGTCGCTATTAGTCAAAACTAGAGCCAGACAAATACCCTGCCAGTGCTTTCTGCGTGCAGGCCAGCCCAGCTCTGATTCACTG
This sequence comes from Macquaria ambigua, assembly GCA_008360985.2. Classification (NCBI taxonomy): domain Eukaryota; kingdom Metazoa; phylum Chordata; class Actinopteri; order Centrarchiformes; family Percichthyidae; genus Macquaria; species Macquaria ambigua. The sequence continues at coordinate 364,500 of VMKM01000277.1, read as the reverse complement.
CTTTCTAAGTTTCTCCACAGCCGCTGCATCGCCATTTCCATCCGAGAAGTGGTGAGTCTTCCCAGTAATCCATTAGACTTCCATTAGCTCCGATTTGTGTGATTAGTTCTAATTAATCAGTTCAGTCTGTGGCCTTCACTCCCCTGCGCGCTCCTCACATTTCATTTTTAACCTCATTTCTCAGCTCTCCACCGAGCGAGAGAACGAGGCAACGACTGAGCGAGCAAATCAAAGAGCGGGCTTCAGGTCTGCCGCCGCCGCCCGCCTTTTTGTCGGAGCGCACAAACACTCGATACTGTTCAAGCACCAGACCCAAACGGGCTGAGCCGGCGCTTTGTCTGCATTACAATGCTCTCTTCTCTCACCACGCTGAATTAATGGGATTTGTTTTGTGTCTTATTTTCAGCAGAGATACTTTAGGAGAGCTCGGTTGTGTTTTAAAAATGAACCAGGAGGGATTGAGATCTCATGTTTTACACATCTTGAGTCTGCTCCGGCTCTGGTTAGCCCCGCTCGGCCCTCCTGTCCAACAGTAAGTATTGATTAGCGCCGGAGCGTCCATCCCTCACTGTAACAAAGCCTATTGATGTTTGTGGAGCCCTGATTTCCCCCTTGGTCAAATACCATACGGAGCGCCATCGCTAAGTGACTGGAAGCTGCTCTGAACTCAGCGGTCTGTCCCAAAGTAACCCGGCAATAACAAAATCATCTTTTCATCAGCGACTCTCTGCTGCTCTGTGCTGCAAATTCAAATTAAAAGATATTTCTTTCTGGGCTTGTTGCAGTAGGTCAGCTTATATACTGAGGTATTATGTGGTGATAATCTATCTTCCTTTGCTCTGTTGTCAGCCTTCTTCTGCCATTACCACTATTGTGATAAATGAAGGCTCAATTTATCAACCAACCTCTACTCGATTTCTTTTTCTCCCCTCGGTTTCCCCGCCCCCGCTCCTACATCTAGCCTCTGCATGGTTCACTTTATTTCTTCATCTGTTTTCACCCCCCTGCATCCATCCATCCATCCATCCATCCCTCATTCCCACTCAGCCAGATCGAGGCTTTCTTTGTGTCTGCTGGGGAAGGCTGAGATGCTGCCTGTCACCCCGGAGCTGCAGACTCCCATCCAGGCTGCCGGAGGTGGCCCGGCTGCTGTCAATCAATCTGTAGCCTGTGTAGCAGAGGGGATGGGGGGTTGACATATGATGTGGCTCCCTACTGTTTAGAAATTCACTTTTTTTTTCTTTTCTAGTAGGCCTGCGCAGTCAATCGTATGGTTTTGGCTTTTCAAATTAATTAAACTTGATTGTTACTCTTTGAATGTAAAGCGCCTGCCCTGCTGCATCAAACCAAGCGCTCCCGATTAGCGGGTAAAGTATGCAGTGATTAACCATCTCATGCATTTTCGCTACAGTACGGTACTGTACTGCAGTTGCATGTCTCTGGGGGGATTGATTCCTTTCTTTTATGTATCCTGTTGGCATCGTCATTATTTCAGGTCAAGACAAGAAAAACTTCAAGATTTGTGCATTTGAATTTAGTTTAGCTGTTTTGCTCAATTTCACATTTTTCCACTGCAATAGAATGAAATATGTAGCCCTGTTTGCTGATTGTTTTTCACTGTGATATATTTTAGTTGTGTATTAAGCCCTTCCACTACACCAGGCCATTTACAGCCTTAAAGCTGCTATAATCAATATTTTTATATTAGCAATAGATTAAATAACTATATATTATATGATAGAGGTTGCTCGTAGTGATCACACATAATTATCACCCAACTGCAATTCCCCTCAGCTTTATTTAGCATTTTAGCATCTTTGAGTTCGTTTTTCTTACTACATTTTTTGGCTGTATCGTTACCAGCAGGGAGCTGTTTTAAGCGAAAAAGCTTTGAGAAATTAATGCTAATGTTGCTCTGTGTCTGCTGGATGTGTAAATAGGCAACTGTTTGCTAACAAGTTTGCCATAACAACTTTATAAGGTGACAATATATCAAACTTCCCTGTAGAGTTTTCTTGTAACCAAACTAAAGTTATGTTTACATTCAGTGTTACACACCAAAACAGGTGTGTCCTTGAACTCTAACAAATGTGTTGAGTGCATTTCATAAAACATTTGCAAAGCAGAGTTTTAAATCCAGCATTGTTTACGTCCATGTTTACTTGCTTGCAGTCTTCTTCTTTCCTGTCTTTGTTGGCATATTGCAGCATATTTTGGCGTGTTACCGCCATCTGTAGATTAGTACAATAGTGTGAAGCCATTGGCAGGAACGTGCATCGTGCGCGTTTACGAGATAAACGAAACAGGGACCCACTCATAGAAAAAGAGCTCCATAGCACTACTAGAGGTCAAAAACTCCACAGGTTTGCATTGTCAACATTGTATGAATCTGCTTTCTGGGAACTTGCAGCCTTTTGTCTTTGTCATGCAGAAACGTAATGACTATTATATAATGAGTTGTATGAATGAATGTTCGTTCCTAAACGTGCATCAGCGTCTGTCATGTGGAGACACTTTGGTTTTGTTTGCATGGATAAAGCTGTAAAAACTGTTATTAGTTATAAGCATTAAAACAGTACTTATTGCCGCTGCAGCCTTTAAGAAATGGCATGCTGAAGAAAAGAATATATTTTGCTTCCTGATATCAGTTTTTGCTTTATGCCGTAATCACAGTGGAGTTGGTCCCCTGAGCGATGTTAATGTGATCTCTCTCCCTCTGTCTCCGCAGGACTCCGTGGTTTAACGGCTGGGGGTTCAACCTGCCTCGGGGTCAGTCTCTGCTGGATAAGTGGAACCTCGTCCCCGAAGGCATCGACATCCTGATGACCCACGGACCTCCGCTCGGTGAGTCCAATTAACCAATCACAGCCCCCATCATCACCATATCTAATGAGGTTGTGACTCATTATGTCACTGGAGGCGTCACAGCAGGCCGTGTGTGTGTGTGTGTGTGTGTGTGTGTGTGTGTACACTATAGTCACAGTTTTAAATCCAACAGTATCTGGAGCGAACACCCAAACGCGCTCTATGATTCAATATTTGAGTTGATGAAAAAGAAAATACATATTGTTTTGTTTGTTTGTTTCACTACGGACTGATTCAGTTTTCCTTCTAGTTGTTTGGTCCCCAGTTGATTTCTCCCAGCTTGTTTTTTTTTTTTTCTTTTTCGCGCCTCTCCATCTGGCTTTATTGAGTGATTTCCTTCCCTCTCGCCTACGGAGGGTTGTTGTTGCTGCTGCTGCTGCTGCTGCCGCTGTTGCTGCGACAGCCGCTGTGGCCGTTTGATTGCATGGAAACTCGATTTTGCAGCAGTGTGACAGATGCTGCAAACGATTGGAGAGAGACCATGGGAGAGGAGAGCAGGGCTGAGGGGGGAGGAGGCGGCGGTTGAAGATGTAGGGCGGCTCTCCAAAACTAGACGAGACAAAATGGGAAAAAAAATCAGGGTTTGCACGACTGGAAGAAATATCAAGAACAGATTTCATCTGCGGGAAATATGTTTGGATTACCGTCGAACGGTTGTGAGGTTTTCACTTATTTACAAGAGCTGGTTCTGAACGGCTGTGGCTCAGGAGGTGGAGCGGGTCGTCCATTAATCCCAGGGTTGGCGGTTCGATCCCCGGCTCTTCACGTGTGGAAGTGTCCTTGGGCAAGACAATGAACCCTAAGTTGCTCCCGATGGAGGCCAGCACCTTGCATGGCAGCTCCGTCACCATCGGTGTGTGAATGAGACCAATCTGTAAAGCGCTTTGGGAACCCTTAAAGTTGAAAAGCGCTATATAAATGAACTCCATTTAACTAGAAAAGGCAGCAAGATATACTCTATATGAACCGGGCATTTGTTCAAAAATGTACTTTTAGATTCTGAAAATAAACTTTGAGTGATTATTTCCTCAGAACCGTGCCTTTGTTTGCAATGTGGCGGACCACAGTAAGAGCTCAGGAGTTTAGATGAGCTTCACATCAAGTCAGTAGCAATGCAGCAAAGTATAATCATTGCACAAAAGTAGTTTCATATGTCTACAATATGACAAAGCTTTTCCTGCAGCAGGTATTTAAAGTGTAACTACACCCTCAAATTCTGCTAGAACCCTCTCTCCCAGCAAAGTAAAAAAAAGCATGAGTCTGAGTCTTTTTTCTATATATATTTATATATATTTCATGACGTAGACCGGTCCCAACCGGTTGACTCTATGTCAGCATTGACCTTGCAAAGTTCAGGGCTGATTTAAAACAGTAGATGGTCTGTTGAGCCATTTTCAACCCATGAAATTACGATTTTTATAAATTTGGTAAGAGGTGTCAATATTAACACCAGCAGTGATGCATTTCATCACAGTACAGTCATATATCATAAGCGTCACCAGTCGTAGTCACAACGCCCTCTGAATCAGCTGATGCTAGAACGGAAAACTGCGGACTTTCAACTTGTGCGTGGCAACATATGAGAGAATATCGGTTTCTTAATTCTACATTTCTAACATGCATATGGCAGTCATTTGTCATTTGCTAAAAATAAAGATGGTTCTGCTTTTAATGAAAACAGTTTGTTTTCTTACTCAAACCATACGACGGGAATCGGAGCCAGGATTTTACAACAACCAGATTCAGTAAGCAAAATTGGATTCAGAATCACTACAACTTAAAGGGTACGCTCTGTGTGCATGTAAACATTTATGGAAGACACCTTATTGCAGTTACTAAACTTTATCATACCTCAGCTCACCTATATGAGCCACTGTAGGACATAAAACATGTTCAGAATTAAATTTTTTCCGCTTTTTCGTCACAGTTTTTCTTCGTTGATGTTCAGTGAGGTTCCTCTGCTGCCGCTTTATTTAAGCTCATTTAGTTAACGTCATGTGTTACAGGTCAGCCACAATGGAGGATCTTGACAACATTGATAAACCACACCAGAGCTGTCTGGGGGAACTTGAGAATTAAAAAAAAAAACAACTGATGTGTCTGCTTGTGTAGGTTTCCGAGACTGGGTTCCTAAGGAGCTGCAGCGGGTCGGCTGTGTGGAGCTGCTCAACACGGTCCAGAAGAGGGTGCGACCCAAACTTCATGCCTTCGGAGGCATACACGAAGGTACGGAGGATAAAATCCAGGGTCTGGTGACTTTATTTTAGATTACAGGTGTAGAAAAAGGATATTTTACCAACAAAGGAACAACGTACAGACTGCTGTTCTTCTTCTAACGGTCCTTCCATCAAATCACTAATTCATGCACTCAATAAACATTTATTTCCCCGTATAATAGTTATCTTAATACATTCAAATGACTTAGTTGCTTAACATAAATAGAATTATTGTTTCCATCTTTAGCTATAAAAGAGCTTCAGAACCTTTATGAACCAACTCCCCAATGTCATTAAAATCATTACATCGAAACAGTATCTTATATCTTATCCCTTTTACTGGATGTCAACAGATAACACAAACGTTGTGTTTAATAGCCAAAACCCAAATTATATGCACACATTTCACCCCTGAATAAAAATTGTAACTGTATTAAACTCAAGCTAATCATAGCAGTTAGACGAGAAAGTGGAATAAAGGTGCTAAATGAACACTAGAAATTTGTGGAAATACTTTTAAGTAAAGTCAAGAGTACAAACCGCTAAACTGAGTGAACAAATGAGTGATTTTGGGGGAACAATTTATTAAAAACTTCCTCCCTGACTGTGTAGATTCTGACGTTGATGGTTAGGTGATTGAATGTTTCCTGTTGCTGATGCCTGTTACCCCCCACCCCCACCCTCAGGCTACGGGATCATGACAGACGGCTACACGACGTTCATCAACGCGTCGACCTGCACCGTCAGCTTCCAGCCCACCAACCCCCCCATCGTGTTCGACCTGCCAAACCCCTCCAGCTCCTGAGACCAGAGGACGGGGGGCGGGGAGGGTCACGGGGCAGGATAAACTACTTTTTTTTTTCTATAAATATGTCAAGTCAAAAAAAAAAAATTCTAAGTGTTTCTTTGCAAACTTTTGGTCTTCTCCAAGCTGTTGTTGAGATTGAGAAGATTTGGAGATGTTGGGCTGGGGTGGGGGAGTTCGTCTGGGAGGGTTAAAGGAGAATACCGGTGTTTTTATTTTTTTTCTAATTGTGCCAACAGTGCAGGTTTCCCCCTCAGATTTTAGTTTTTCTGCTCACAGTCAGCATAGTTGCAGATATCAGGGCTCGTTTTCCTCCAGAAGAACACGAATGTTTTTCAGTCTTGTTCAGTCTGGAAAAACAACTTTGAAACTTTGTCTTTTGTCCCGATTTCATCATGCAGAGTTGAGCATTTTTATATGAGCGCTACTCATTGTTACACTCCGCTTCCTGTTAAATCACCACAGGAAGAAATGGAAACCTCATCCAGGAAATAATCCCTTAAAAATGCATTGCACCAGAAGAGAGCTTTTTTTTTTTTTTCTGGATCATGACAAAGTTATTTTCAACATAACAAGCTCATTTTCTTTAGATCACAAATCAATATTTTTTTTGATTATAGGAAAATACTTAGTACACATCATTATCTGTCTTTGTTAATTTGAAAGAAAAAACTTGTGTTGAAGTCTAAATAAGTACAGTATGCGATGCAAAATGAATTTGGGGGGGGGGGGGGGGGGTGTAATAAAATGAGCTATGAGTGACGCCGGTATTCTCCTTTTTCAGAGGGATTTTGTGGTTAAACAATCTTGCTCTTGATAAATATTGGTCAGATCTGTAAGATAAATGATGCTTTGTGAATTTGTACAATTTCTTTATGTTTGGTTTGCATTGGCCGGACAATGGATGCCATTGTTTTATGTTGTATCATCTGATATTTTGTGTTTAGGTCTTTTTGTTTGTTTGTTTTCTCGTCAGTTCCTCGTTTCTTATTGGCTGACAGGGACGCTGCCTTAAACTAGCTTTAATGTTCTCAGCTAGAGCCCCACTCTCTGCGAGCTCAGAGAAAAGTCCTTATTTATTACCCACCATCCCCGCAAAACAACACCTGACTAACGCAGGGACAGAAAGCTATCAAATTACAGCCCGAAAAATTAACTTTGTAACATCCCCTTATGGATTTCTGATCTAATTTGGAAAATGTATGTATAAAATATATATATATATTATATATTCATGTTGTAAAACATCTGTACTAAAAGTTGTTTGACGAAAAAAAGAAAAGAAAATCTGGTGCATTTTTTTCTGTATGCACCTGTATGATTGACATGTTTCTTTAATGCTCCCATCAGAGGCTCTTCAGAGGTTTCTTTAATGTTTTTTTTCTATCGTCTCTCCCAGTAGGGTAGACATTCATTTTGGAAGAGAGAGGAAAATTTGTCAGAGTCACAATCCAACAGGTGCTGGTTGTTCCCAACAACACACCTGCCTAAACATGGTTAAGTTGTCCTTTAAAGTGTAAATCTGATAGTATTTGTGTTTTATTGCTTTTCCTTTTTCTAATTTTGCACTGTGTGTAAATGCAATCTTGCTAGCACAAAAAAAAATGTTGCCAATAGTTGTCTCAACTTTGCCGCTGTAAATGCTCTTTCCGTGCTCTGTTCCTCTCTCGCTCTTTCTCTGATTGTATCCCTCTTCATGGAAATGTTAGTTCTCTCTTTCAGTTCATTGTGATATATTTAGCTGCCTTTATATGCAAATAAAATTGCAAGATTTTTACTTATCGAGCTCCGTCTTGGTTTTTTTTCATCTTTAAAATGTGACCAGTCGAGTCTAGGTTTAGTTGTTTTAATCCAACTCTGAGTCAAGTCTCAGGTCCTCAGTACTTCAGACAAAGTTCACACTAACTCGGAAAACTTGAAAAGCGTTTTTTTAAATGCTGTCGTATTGCCTGTACGGTGGCCCTGAGGTGCAAAACACAACATTATTTCAAAAAAACAAATCAACAAAACGAAAAGAAAACAGATTTTTGAAATGCTTCTGTGTTTTGTTGATTGGTTTTCAGAAATGCTGTGTTTTGCCCCTCAGGGCCACCATAGAACAAGAAAGGTGGGACAAAGTAATTGTTTAGCAAGTCAAAAGTAAGTCTCAAGTCTTGTCTATGAAGTCCAGAGTCGAGACCAACAAGTCCCAAGTCCTGCACAAGTCATTATGTGTCCTTCACCAAATGAAATGCCATTTTTAATTTTAGTAAATCTACAGAAGTAATGAGTGCTTTTTAAAATTTTATAAATAAACATTTTAATAACATTTTTTCATGTTTGGGCTCAAGTCATTCTAAGTCAAAAGGTCCAGGTCCAAGCGATGTCATGATTCATTGGTGCTGAAAGTGAGTATCAAGTATTTTTTCATTTTAGTCATCAGATTCATGACTTGAGTCCACACCTCTGGAAAAACACTGCTGCTGTACGATTGTCATGTGTCGAGTGTTTTTAGCAAACCTGGCTGATATTATTTGCAATTAGTTTTAATGTGAAAGAAGCCAACTGGTGATCGCTAATAGCTAAACACGCATTACATTCACTTGTTGTGAGGCTTGTTGTCTGACAGCTGCAAATAGAATAAATTATTAGTTTGGCTTCAAGTAACCGCCACATTTACATTTAGCTCTTTTTACATTAGCAACTGTAACATCAGTATAAGCGTGTAATGGAAATACTGATGTTGTTTGGACCGAGCAGTTGACACAGCTGCAAGCAGGCATTGGCCTAATTATGAGGGCCATTTGTATACTTATTTACAAAGTATATAAATGTATACTTATCCGTGCAGCCCACTATCACAGCAGGTGTTTTGCCTCTGCAGGCAGAACACCTGCCGGCCCTGATTGTGGCGAGGCCGGAGGAGCAACATGCTTATAGTCTTGACCCGCAGATGAAGGCAGTGCAGCAGCGTTTTTTTCCCCGCTGTGACTGTAGATAAAAAAAAACAAACGTTAAAGCTGAAATGTAAAACTTTTTGCACATTGATGGCCCCTCCAGCTGTGAGGGCTATTTGAAATGATGATGTTAGAACTACAGCTAAAATGGAGGATTAGTTGTGAAAGGCTGCTGTTTATTTGTATCAACTACTGCAAAACTAAAGATGCATCGGCTGGTGGCATGGCATCCAGTACTGGGTGTTGTTATGCTGTTAAAATCCATGTAGAAAAATATGGTATAAAACTCATCTTTTTGCTTTATTGGCACACGAAAAAAATGGACGACATGACAGCTCCCCAAAAGCACAGCCAAAACAACTGGATCGCCCCCTGGTGGCTGGCTGCAGTATCTGTCATAAGCCCCGTCCCCTCTATGTTAGTGGATGGGACATGGGTTTCTGTCAGTTTAGGTAGTTCTTATCACGCTGATGTTTGTTCAAGTGTTCATTCTTCTGATAAGTTTGGTTTTAGTTAGTTATTTGATGATATAAAAAGGGGGTGTGACGTCATGCTTGACAACTGTGAGTGTGCTCGTGATTGGTTTGCGCGGGTGTATGGGCGGGACCTCAATACTGATCACTACTGCGCAGACTCTGGCTCCACATGACGTCACCAGCACAAGATGGCAGCGCTTGTATCCGGGATATTTTGGCTTCATTTTTGTACAGTGGGAGGAAGTGGAGACGTGTCGGCCATCTTTATATACAGTCTAAGGTGCCTCCCGACAAGCTGATCAACATTTCTCAAGAGCAGACATGAAGGACATTTTCAACCACAGTAAATGTGCTGATCAATTATTAATACACACTAGCTTTAAAGAACCTTTAATAGATCACAAACAAAGCTCACAGAGAACAGATCAGTTGACTTGACGCACTTCACTCAGCAGGAGAGAATAAAAATATGGCTTGTGGGTCTCCCATACTTGTTATCTGAAAATTCACGACGTTCCGGCTCCAGATCTGCATCATCTCTCATTGGTTTCATCAGGTTTCATTCCTTTTCACCACTCGCCAGCACAGATCCCTCGTAGGCCAAAAATAAAATGGGCTTGAGTTGTAGGGCGCCTCTGCCAGCCTTTCCCACCAACCCCCTTCTCTCATCGCCACAACATCAAAGCAGCCCAACCAATTAACTATTCCCCGAAACGAGAGCAGCAAAGCATCGCCCCACACCCACCAGATCCCCCTGCACATTACCATAATCCAGTCTAATCATATTAACATAGGCCACAGATGAGCAGGAGGAGACACGGCTTCTCTGGCTCTGCTGTGTTCGTTCAACCTCTTAGTGTGGGTGTGAATGCATACGTGTGCTTTTATACTGCACATGTTGTGTCTCTGCAGTGTTCAGTCCTTTAATATAGGTCCTAATATACTGTATGACTTAGTCCTTCAGTCAGAACCAGAATCAGCTTTATTGGCCAGGTATGTGTACACATACAAGGGTTTTGCCCTCAGTGTACATGCATACAGCTAAAAACAAGGACAACAAGCTCGACAGGGTAAACATAAACATTAAACTACTATGTACAGATATAAATATATATAAATATATATATATAAATATATATATATATAAACAATAATATAATACATATAGGCCCTACTGTATTAATATAGCCCTATACTCCCTAATGTGCTAAATGTCATATGCTAAACATTTTCCTGTTAACATACTAACTGTACACATGTTAACATGCTAGAATGTCAACATGCTAATTGTTAGCATGTTAACATGCTAACAAGCAAACCTTAAATGCTAGTTTGCATGGTAACATGATACATGCTGCTAACAAGCTAATATTGTAAATGTTAAATGCTCAAATGTCAAAATCTTAACATGTTGCACTGCTTGCTAAATGTTTGTATGTTAACATACTAACTAAACACATATTTAACTAGTTAACATGCTAGAATGTTAACATGCTAGCAAGCAAACCTTAAATGCTAGTTTGCATGTTAACATGATGCTAAAAAGCTAATATTCTAAATGTTAAATGCTAAATGTCAGAATCTTAACATGTTTGTACGTCAACATAGTAATTGTACATGTTTACATTAGCATGTTAATTAGGATAAGCGTTGGGCAGTAACACATTACTTAGTACTTTTTTCAGTAACAAGTAGTGTAATGGATTACAACTTGAAATTCAGTAATTACATTACAGTTACTAAACCCAGTAACGCTGTGTTGCTTTGACAATTTGGGGGTCGGCTTATTCACTGTCTCACTGGGAGGTGGATGCAGGGTTGATATCAGTCTGGTCTCTGGTTCTGGTCTGATTAGTTACATGCATTGCACAGGGGCTGGAGGTGTGGGAAAGCTGTTAGCCTCAACCAAAAGAGGAGAAATGCGATGCCTGGTAAGTATTATTTACATGTTGTGTGTTGTTAGCTTGCTAACATTAGCCACTGGTAAGCCTACATTCAGGAATCACCTGGGTTTGTTCAGAGTTGGAGGGTGTGTGTGAACCCCTGTCTTCACGGGGGGAGGTGAGGACTTCTGGCCTGCTGCTGTGTGCCGTCAGTGCAGTGGGCCTAAACATTAAGATAGCTGGTGATGGTCAGTAAATCCCTCAAAACAGTAGGCTGCCTGCTGTTAAACCACAGTGTCTCTTTCTCTATTTCTACATGTGTTAAACACCGAAAAAGTAATTCCATGTCATGTTCATGTCCATATACAAGGCTGGAAGAGCTCCTAGCATGCAGAAAATGAGCTGAGGAGTAGATTCTTCCTTCGACAGAGACGATTAAGCTGGTTTTATTAGCGTCCACGTGTCTGTCAAAGAGAAACCTGCTATGTTTCCTGGATTATCAGTGCTTCTCTCTCTCTCTCTCTCTCCCTCTCTCTCCCTCTCTCTCTGTTAGTGACAGTCTCTCACCCCCTTTCATGTCTCGGTGTCTGGACGTTTATAGCTCTGCCACATTGCTGGCTGCATTAATTATCCTTGCACGGGCAGCTGCTGGTGGTATTGGGTGTTTGTCAGGTTAGCCTTCGTCTGCTGCTGATGGATACGGGGCAAGACGCGGTGAAGGCTGAGCACCATATCAACCTGTGTGTGTGTGTGTGTGTGTGTGGCTTACTCTGGTGCCAGCACTCTGCATGCAGTGTTTATATGGACTTAATTGCCCACCAGTGGTATTATTGTAATCTGGAGCTCATTTGGCACGAGAGGAGTTGCTATGAAATAATTCCCTAAATCAGAGTCATGCTTTCCATGCGCTCATCTTTCCCATGTGGTCTTACTTAACATCTTTTTGGACTAAATGTTTTATTATTACAGTTTTACATTATTTGGGGTTTATTTGAGGAAGATATTTGGAAATGGAGATTAAAAAGCTTCTGAGAGCTTTTATAAAAATCAAAATTGAACGTATTGGAATTCAGTATTTTCCAACAGAAATGTGAATATGTGCCATATACAGCCATATGCAAATCAGGCCGCCATTGGTTCAGTTTTAATTTAGTCCAAATGTAAAACTTGATTAAATTAAATCGAAAGTTCATTGGCTAATGATAGAGCTTTCCTAATTATTTTTCGAGTTAATTATTTCCCCTGCAGAGTGGACTGATGCTGTCATTTCTCTTTGCGTTCTCAGTTTTAAAGGAATCTCTGAGAGCTGATTGAACTGGAAGAGAATTGACCTTCCAACCCAGGCAACAATACGGGATTATCACAAGTGGATCAGCTGAATGACGGGAGATGATTGGTGCCTCCGCTGTTTCTTTACATCACCGCCGGAACAAAAGCTAAATTTGTCTAATGGTATATAATTTACCTCCTTCCTGATTTTCACTCTCCTGTCTCTCTCTTTTCTTGCCTCCGTTTTTGTAAGCGACTCATTAATTAGTTTTGTGGAGTTTAGAAAATTACCATAATTACAGTTATTTGGGCGCCATTGTTCCATTATTTACTAATCAAGAACATCGCTCAACGGACAATCACACAACACAAATCCTTGACAATCGAATGCGTCGGTGTAGTTTTTTCCTCTGATGGTAAAATCTCCACATCCACAAATTATAAAACACTGGGCGCCACCAATATGTTAATTAGTTCCGACATTGCCGGAGCAGATAACTAGATGTAAACACACAGGTTTTTTAAACCCGTTATTGCTCCAGATTCTACATAAATTGTTCAATAAAATGCTATTTTACATATGAATTTAGTACTTAAACAATAAGCAGAAAAGAACCTTTAGAACCGAGCGTAGCATCGATGCTATGCTAGACACGTTCTACAAAACATTAAATAACTTTGGAACCGTTTATGATAAAGATGAGCTTTAAATTGTGTCTGAACCATGAGATTCTCAGTTTTCCGGGGCAACTTGAATGGTGCACGTATAACACTTGATACTGACTGAGAGAATAAGCTCAGAATTGGCAAAAATATAAAACTATGTCCAGGCGTTTCTTTGTCTATGTAGGTTTAAGAGGGTTAAAGTAATGCAAAAGTAGTTTCAGTTTAGTGCGACCAAATAACCTCATCTCTAAGGGGAACTTGCAGCTTTCTCTGAGCTGGTAAGGTGAAGAAGATTCAAGTTGAGGAATGACCATGTGTCTGGTTTTCTTATTTTATTTGTCTGACGTTGCTGTTGTCTTATCGTGCAGAAAACTCAGCAGCAGCAGCTTCAGCTTTCATGTCAGTTTAGTGAAAAGCAGGAGATTCAACAATCAACGAAAAACCTTTTCAAGAGACAGAGCAGCGGGTCGATACGACTCTAGACGTAAACATGCAGGCAGACACCTTGAACAGCAGTGCAGTGCAGAGGTCAATACTTCATTAATGTCTGATTAATGTCTTCAAGCTGATTAATTCAATTGAGCCCTTTATTACGCCGTGTGTATTAATAGAAGTGAAGGAGTCCCCTCAGCAGGAGATGCTGTCTGCCATATGGGGGAGCATTATGGCTGTGTTGGCTGGGAGGGTTGCAGCCAGCCCCGAGGATGCCAACCGCAGCACCGGGAGGGTCAAGAGGGCGCGCCGAGAGAGGCAGGAGGTTTGGCAAAAACTTGACTGGATGAGCCAGTTCGTGGTGCTGCAACACGAACTGCCTCTGCAGCCGAGGCCCAACTAGATGCCAACAGCTCATCCTGAATAAACCATGGAGGTACATTGTTGTTCTGTACCAGTTTTTTCTTGTGTCAAAGTTAAACTGTTAAACTTTACCGAGTGGTCCTGAGGATTCTTTTTTTTTAATGTGGATTAGGACGAGGGGAATTGTCGCTGGAAACCTACAGTAATATAAGAGAAAAATGGGAAGAAATTATACAAAAAAAATAAATCCTTCAAAGTCCCGTGAAGTCATTAAACAAACTCACACAACATGTTTTAAAGTTGTTTTTTTTTCATCCAAATTTCCCTGTTTAATATTAAAAATAAATCTGAGAGGTCGTGAGATGATTAATGAGACAAAAAACAAAGTTCTGATACACAAATCTGTATTTATATTTTGCACTAATTTCTTGTGTGAAATAAAGGATTATTTTACCTCTTTGAGCTTTAAACAGTGACCATGTGAGAAGTTTAGAGGGCAAATCTCTCTTTGGTGGAACTGAAAGCTCGTAGACGTGAAACTAGACAAGTGGCCCCGACTAGACACTGCTTTTTTATGTAAAGGGGCCACAAGTCAAAAGGGTTAGGAACCACTGGTTTAATCTTTAACAATGAATTGTATTTTTAAAAACTTATATATATATAATACAATGTAAAATCTTAATCTGAAAAGTAACCTGTACTTACAGCTGTCAAATAAACGTAGTGGAGTCAAAATATAGAAATACAGAGCGTTAAATTGTAAAACTAGCTCCACCTCGAGTAGCTAAAGCAGTAAAATACTACTCATGTATCAGTATTAATCTAATAATGTCGTATATGATCATATATCTCTTACAGGAGCCAGTTTTCTGCAGAATGAGTACTTTAACTGTTGATACTTTAAGTATATTTAGCTGATAATACTTCTGTTCTTTTACTTAAGTACGATTTCCATGCAGAACATGGAGTATTTTTGCTTGTGCTATTGGTACTTGTACTTAAGGATCTGAGTACTTCTTCCACGATAGTACATACTGTAAGTTTAATCAAAAGTACTACGTGTTCACTTCCATTTTTTGTGGGTTCCTGAAAGGCATTTTGTGAAATAAAGAGAACAAAAAAGAGGTAAAAGTAGCCTTTAAATGAAATTTGTGGGTTTTTGGTTTCAATATGGCGAGTTCAAGGAAAAATTGACATTTTAAGACCTTGTTGTCTTATCAAAAATAATGAGTTATTTCTGAATTATAGGGCCATGTTGAGAAACAAGAAAAAGGTGACTATCTTCCAAGGACTTCCGAGGCATTTTGACAAAACCAATGTACTTTTTAAGCAGTAATCTTGGAGCTATCAAGAAAAAAATTCCTCTTACTAACTCTGGAGTAACACAGCAGCAGTTCAATCACACACAAACAAGGTAAACACAAGCTAATGTTGGCACCTCGCAGCAATCCTGCGCTGAAAAACTGCCGCAAACAAAAATCAAAAGTCGATGAGATCCGACAGCGTTCGAGTATCTGAGGAGGATTTCTCCTTTAATCCTGAAGAATTTCAACTTCTGTCCTGTGAAACAGTCAGTTGGCGCCAGTGTTTCTTCCTCTACTCCGATGACGCAAACCCCTGGCGCACACACACACACACACACACACACTGAGGCTCACTCAGACGCACTACAGCTGTTATAGTTGGCACACAGTGTCAATTGTGTTTGCCCTGAGAGTTAACAGCAGCCACTCGACATGAGACGCCGCCTCGCCCTCGGCCCCTCTGCCTTCACATGACAAAAGATCTGTTTCTATCTCGGCGATGGCGGCTTAATTGAGTATGATAACCTCTGTGTCACAGTTGTTTATCCAGCCGCTCTCCTTTCTCCACCACGCACGGTGAATTTCAATACGTCTGACCAGAGAATGTGAAGTATTTGAAGTCTCCATTAGGGTGAATGAAGAAGGGGAGAGTCGCCAATAATTATAACATTTTTTTTCCACTTTTCACTCTTTTACTCAGAGGTTTCTTTACCTACACATTTATTATTTTAAGGCAGACGACCTACATGTGTCTGCTATCACAAACCACTTGAAGTTTTTCAACAGAGAAAACAACTCGTGAGGAATTAAACCGAAAGTGGACGCTGTCTGATGTTACGATTGAAGCGCATGTGAGTCTCGGTTGTAACAGCGTGAGCTACGGTTGTAACACGGCTAAAAAAAACAGCATTAAACAAATAGTTTTCATGGCAAATCAACAATATTTCAGTCAAGCAACTGTTTTCACATTGATTTCATACCAAGGATGTGATCAGATAATGTATAAAACATAATGATATTATTGAAACTTACCGGATGTACCAGTTGTCCTTCCTTGTTATTACACCTACGTAGTTAGCGCATTTGATTGATGGAAGTAGGAAAATAAAAATACAACCCTCATCTGATTTAGAATATAATACCAACCCTCTCTTCCTCCCTATTTGGTGGCATTTTGGAAAAGCAAACAAACAAGCCAGAACTAGCATGCAGGCCATGTGAAAACTATGCTAACTGACAAAGAACAGATACATGCAGACAAGCGTGTGGATTTTAGCTCCACAAACACAACTTTATGTTCAAAAAATACCTCTGGATCTTAATTTTTACTTATTTTGTGCCAAACTGGTTTTCCAGCCGCCATTCCCTGCAGAGTGGACGAATCCTGTTGATATGTCCCAGGGATGTTTAGTACTGCACTGGCAAGTACTAAACATGATAAGGTCATGATGGCATAAAAGCAGCAAGAGGAAACGTGCATGTTACAACTGTAACGCGTTACATTTAAGGCGACTCTCCCCTGAGTACCTCTTTATTCTACAGTGTAAATGCTGCATACACGCTAAGACTTTATTAAAACTGAAAACTTAGTAGAAACCTTGTCTCACACACACGCTGCCTGTCCAACGGGAGACAGACAAAGTTGGCGATTAGCTTTAAACATACTGGAGCATCTTCGTAGAAGCTAAAGAGCCAGATATTCTTCTCTGGTGACCAAAAACAGAGCTAAAGCAGTGTGAATATTGGACTTGCATTCATCAAACAATGCCCGGCTCCTACAGTAAGATCCTTTTGGTTTAACCAGAAACAGAAAGTCTTGCTCTGAAATGCAGGAAGACGACGGTGGAAACATGAGCCAGAGTTCTTCTTACTCATTAAAGGGAAACTATTTTGGGTTCAAAATGACTAATACTTAGCATTAGTTTTGGAATTGGTCCAGTAGATCGCCTCCACCGGCAGCTGTGAACAGGCTGCAGTGACTGCAACATAATCCTTTGGGGCAATTGTGCTCGAAAAGTACGTCCACTAAAAGTGCTCGTTTTTTGCCACTGACTTTTCCTTGAGTGAGACTTTCTGTTTCTGGTTAAACAAAAAGGTCTTTCTCTGTAGGGATCCAATCCATAATGTTATCAGGCACTTAATAACAATCTGAACCTGTCGGTGGCAAAAACAAGCTCTTTTAGTGGACGTACTTTGACGGGCGCAGTTGCCCCCAAAGGATTACGTTGCGGCTATTGTAGCCTGATCGCGGCTACCAGCTGAGGCGATCTACTGGACCAATTCCAAACTTTTTGTAACTATTAGTCATTTAGACCCCAAAATATGTAAAAAAAAAAAAAAAAAAATAGGGCCCAGGTTTAATAATACCGGTTACCCTTTAACCAAACCTTCACCATATAAGTGGCAGATCAGAAAAACGAGTTGTTTTTGTACCAGTCATACGGGTCATTTTGGAAGGCACTTACAGACGACCCACTATTATCATGATCATATTCATCCACCAGCAGCCCCTACACGACTGCTGGCCCTTCTGGATATGCCACATGACGTTGGTGTTGTCAAACTTACAGCACAGTTTTCTGAGCACAAAAAGTCAAAAAAAAATCAATTAATTGCTTTTTTGTGTGAGTTATGTCTCTCAGGTGCCGATCAGAGTATTCAGCTGAAGGTTGCCCCCCCCGTGTGTCTCAGTGCTGTGGCCTCGAGTCCAGGGTTGAATCATTTAATTAGCCATGATTCTTTTTTTTTTCTTTTTTTTGTGACAGGCCATGTAGGTGCACGGCCTCCTTTAATTGAATGGCCTTCTGTGTAATTACTGTCTTTGTGAGCGCGAGGGAGATAGCAAGGATATCCCTCTCCCTCTCCTCTGAAAACTCAGGGAAGGTGAGGCAGGCCTGCGACGCTCAGAAACACACAATATGCTTTTTTTTCTGGTGCAAACATGGTCAGTAAATAAAGATGAGTTAGCATTAAGGTATCTAATCTGTGTGTTTGCTCTAGAATAATAAAGCTGGTTAGTTTATTTGAGGAAAAACACAAGCTGGAGGGAAAACATGAAGTATCTGCTCGCTGTCCGTGTGATGAACACGACTATCCTGAACCTGCGGAGAAGGTCGAGTTGCCTTTGTTCTCCGACTAATTAAATCTCCAGTAATTATGGCGCTGCAGAGGATGTCAGGACAAAAAATAGATGAAGAGAGATTCAGGAGCAGTATAGATCTATATACATGCAGACAACATTCATCACATATTGTGTAGAGCCACAGGGCTATATAGAGCGACCAATAATGACCATCATGATGGCTGTGGTTTGATCGGAGGGTTTTTTTTTTTCCACCTCATTCCCGAAGCTCGACTGTGAGGTTCAGTAGCGACAGAGAGAGCAGGAGCTCAAAGGGTTGAAGGAGCGTTCATCATTGTTCTTGTTGCTACACAACTCACTAATTAGCCTTAGCTAGCTAACCTAAAAGAAACAAAAGGGGATCAGGTTGTTAAAAAATTAAAATGGATAAGAGGAAGTAAAGTAATTGGCCTCCTTGCTCCTGAAGTAGAGGTTGAGGAGCTGAACCTGAGCACTAGAGGACAAGTCGGAGGTTATTGTTGGGATTTTTAGTTTGACCGTTGTTACCTGCTGAAAACGTGATTTTGCCAGAAATGCTTGAGTTGTTTTTTTCAGTTTCAGTCAGCCCTGTTTTTTACTGGTCAGCTGACTTTCTTGGTATATCTGTTTGAAGTTGGCACTTTAATTTTTTTCCCACCGATTCTTTTGATGTCAAACTAAACCTACTGAATTAAAAGTTTGCTGTTCTGACACAAGATTTTACAGAGTGATTTTTACAGAACAAACTCATGAGACAGGTGCGTAGGAGAGGGACAAAAATTGCAACAAAAAAAAACCCTCCCGCACACTGTCTAACTTGCAAAAATAATAATTTATTGCAACGTTTCAATGCTAGACCTTCATCAGGCCTCATTTAAATACAATTTTTAAAATGTTAAAAACATTTCGGTGCTAGAAACGTTGCAATAAATTATTATTTTTGCAAGTCAGACAAAGTTTTTCTTTACAGTCATTTTTACACCACTTTTTTAATTTATCCCTCAGATAATTTCTCTTTTTCTACTTTGTCTGCTGACTTCGACATTAAACCTACACACAGTTATAACAAAAAATTTAACCACCTCATATTAATGTGTAGAACCAATAATTTGTCTGTTAGAAAAATGTTGGTTTTGGTGGCAGAACTCTGACTTCAGAGAGTTAAAGTTCCCTCTCCTGACGAGTCAACGACAAAACCTCCAAAAGCTTCTAACTTAATAACGTAACATAGATGACAAATGGTGCTTCTTCATCACATCGACACTTGGCAGGCTCTGTGTATCTTCATATTACTTAATCTGCGGTTAAACTTCTTAGGATCATCAAAGGAAACAGAAGTCGTCATCAGCGACGGCCTACAGCGACAGGTCAATCCTCTGATGAACGAAAGCGTGGCGAGAGATCAGGGGAGGAGCAGCCGGATGAAAACCTGCGACAGGCAGGTGAGTCGGGCAGCTCTGCACCTTCAATGCGATTGGTTGCAGTTCTGTCTCCGGTGGCTGACAGGGAGGAAGGACGGGTCCACAAAGATGTCTCTGACACATGGATACTTCACTGCACCTAGAAACCTCTCCGCACACTGCCTGGCCTATTTCCATGTATAAAACATCCAAAGTCTCTCTCTCATCAGCAGCAGCAGTGTTCACTCTCTGTTCCACTGGATCAGTTTAATCGCAAAGACACTCACACAGACAGCCACATGTATTGCACTGGAGAATCTCCTGAATATTCACGCACATAACATTTCTGTCCCCTGTCAAAATTCCTCAGCTTTAGGCAACATCCACACTAATGCGTTTTTGTTTTAAAACGCATAACTTTTGCTACGTTTACACCTAGCATCCACACTATTCTGGCATTTTATAACCCTTAAAACGGAGGCCTTTAAAACGCTGCTAACCCCGTTTTAGGTTCAGGGTTCGTACAAAGTCTTGAAAGTTTGGAAAATGCTTAATTTTAACCGTTATGTTTTCAAGGTTAAGATTTGAATTCAAATATACTCCTTAATCTGGTGTTTCATCATCGACACAATCACTCGTGGAAACCAAAAATCTTTTCATATTTAAAATGAAATGTCATATTTGTTTGTTGTCTCCTGGTATTATAGTAACAATTTAGATGTGATGATAAAGGCTTCAAGAGCCTGGACATTTTTGGTTTACGTAGCTTGAAAGTGCTTGAATTTTACTCTTAAAAGGCTGATGAACCCTGTAAAACTCTGGGATTGCGTTTTAGTGAGGACGGGCGGAAACAAAGACGTTTTAACACGATGACGCAGACACCCACATTCACTTCCTGATTGGGTCTTATCAGCCACGATGTGTCCTTCCCTGATTCGTCACGCCCCTGTCACGTGACCTTTTCTGGAAAAACAAACAAACGACATCGGCCTTGACTACCAGCGGTTAATCCAACATGGAGAACAAATCACAACACTTCCTTTCAGTAACAGTTCCACCTGGTCGTCGGACCAAGCAGAGAAATCTCTGCTCTGACTTTTCTCCATCGCTGCTCTTCGTTCGTAGTATGCACGTTACAGCTGTTAGATCAGTCACGTAGATAATGGCAAAGTGATATGATGAATGAAAATGACAAATTATTATTTTACACACTGTGTTAGATGTTAGCACAAATTTTATCTAACTGTTCTAAAACGTTTGCCACTCACTGAATGTAACACAGTGACACCATGGCTGTATTTGAAACCGCCTACTGTACTAGCAGTGTGTACTGATCTGGCCGGTTAGCTTAGCTTAGCACAAAGACTGGAAACGGGGGTGAACAGCTAGCCTGGCTCTGTCCCAAACTAACACAATCTGCTGCTGACGGTCATCATCTAACTCTCATGAAGAAAGTATATTCCAAAATGTCCTCTACACACGTTTTGCTGTTGACCTGCATGCATGAGACAACAAAAATGGTGGAAAGCACGTCACTTCCTGTGTGATGGCTTTGGTTTATTGGCACTGTCAAACAAAGAAGTAGCAAGCTGCTACCCAGAGTAAAGAACAAACATCAGCATGCCTTCTTAAAATCTACTTGAAGGTGGATGAGCATGTGCTTCCATGTGAGGAGTTATCACCAGCTACCCTAAAATCCATTTCAGGCTTTCTTATGTCATTAAGAATGAGGCTCACATACCCAAGGCCACTCAGACCGCTCTGTGATTGGTTGACGGTCTTTGTTACCCGCAGCGGCCCTTTCCAAGAGCACAAAGGTCAGGCTTGAAAGCTCTCATTGGAAGAAAAAAAAAAAAAAGAAACTGGAATGATGAAAGAAGGGCAACAGGGAGAAGCTACAGATTGATGGTCTCCAGTAAGCAGACAGAAAAGAGGAATCGTGTCCTGGGGGAGAAAGAGACAAATGTTGAAAGAGTTGTTTGTTGCACTGATTGAAAGGATTGTGGAGTTGACAGAACATTTGGTGCACAAGGTCTGCTTGCTGCTTCTGCCGCCTGCAACTGGTTAGTCGCTTTAATGCCTCCTTCCTGTGTGTATTGATTCAAATTATGTGCAAACACAAGAATATGCACGCACGCCGGCAAACACAGACACACACAGCAGCTCTTCTCCCTGAATTTGACATGTGTTTTTATTAAAGTAAGCAGCTGCTCGATAGTGCTAAGGAGTAATGGGGATTGACTTTGGCATAATTATACAAACCCCTGCATGAATTTGGTCCTAATGGAAGCTGAACACTTAACCCAGACTAAATGCAGAAGGGCAGATCAATGCTGATGGGCTTCTTTTTTCTTTCACTTGAGCAGCAGCCAGCTTTCTCCAAAACAGGACATTTACATATGCAATGCATCTCCTTTAAGATAATCACAGCAAAGCAGGAGCCACGGCGCCTCGGGACCAATCAGGTGGCGATACCTTACAGGGCTTCAGAAATGAAGATGCATGTCTGAAAAACCCTCTTGTGAGTAGAAATATACTCAGGCATGCGTGCATACTCGGAAACATGGAAAACGCACGCTCTTGCATGCACAAGCAGCCCATTTCAGGCTACTTCTGTGGTAAAGATACTGAGGAACCAACTGAAGTCACACATGATGAGGCCAGAAGCACAACAACCCCTCATGTGTTTAAGGTGCAGGGACACAGCTACAATTTGTGGACTTCTGACAACAGCTCACCACCCCCCACTCGATCTTCAACCAGCAATCAATATCTTTAATCCCAGTCTTGCCCCACATGACCCATATGGTGCCCCGGCTAAGAAATGGATTTTGAAGTAATTCATTCAGCTTCATGTTTTTTCTTTTATTGTACATGCTGCAGGCGTAACTGTTTTTCTCGTAATCCCTCCACACTGTGATCCGTGTCCCTGCAGTCTCTAGTGTTGTCCTGTGGAGGGCAGCAAACAAACTTGGCCTGGTCATACGGCGTCTCCAGATGCTTTTTCACCTGCCAAGGGTGAGCTTTACCAGGATTTACCAGACGCCCCAACCAACCAGGAGAAATCACCAGTGCAACGACAAGGACATGATCCCTCACTGGCTTCCCTTTTGTTCCACCTGGACTCCGACCAAGCCAGAAATCAAAGCCGAAGCATGGATTTATTAAGAAAGCTGGATTTTGAAGGTTCAGCGAGTCTGTTCTTGGTGCCATTTTGTGCCCAAGTGGCCAACTACGGTACTGCAACAAAAGCTTGTTCCCCATAGACCACCATTATAAAAGAGATGTCTGTAGAACTGTTGACAGGACACCTTGGACTGCAAACAAGGTCAATTATTACCCTTTAAATGATGTTTTTTTTGATATACCATGAAGATTTTATATTCGTAAAACCTCCCCAGAGCCTAGA
Organism: Macquaria ambigua; assembly: GCA_008360985.2. Taxonomy (NCBI): domain Eukaryota; kingdom Metazoa; phylum Chordata; class Actinopteri; order Centrarchiformes; family Percichthyidae; genus Macquaria; species Macquaria ambigua. The sequence continues at coordinate 341,376 of VMKM01000277.1, read as the reverse complement.
AAAGCTATTTTTATGTGTGTGACGTCATCCCAATGTAAAGTCTACGGGCTGAGCAGGATTGAGTGGGTGGGGTCGGTGCAGTGGGCGGCACAATGTAGAACCAAACCAGGAAGTGAGAAAACTTCTTTGGCCTTGGCAGCTCTTCTCCAGTAAGACCCCAGGTCTCTGCAATGGTGAGTGTGAATATATCCCCGACACCGCAAGAGCTAAAGTACATTTTGAAGTTTGATTTAATAATTAATTGAGTTGAATCATTTGATTTATTGTGCAGATTTTTGCCACTGTTTTCTTGCAATTTCGTGTCACTGCTAAGAACTGGTTCATACAACGTGCATCAAATGTCGCCGGCTTATAGAGACGGAGGACACGCAGTAATTGTTTAAATATGGGGCTAACGGTGAACATTTTGTTGCACTCTGTTGTTCACATGAAAAGTGCCAGAAATAGTCGTGTAATGAGTTCAAACCCTGCTTACTTTCTCACCTCAACACAGATGACCAATCGCTGCGTAAAGTGGGTGTGAATGTCGGATTTGGGAAAGTTACAGAAACGGTCGGACACAAACATCCAGCTGCAGACAGACCTGTGCTACCTCCGTGACACCAGCTGCTTCCTTTCACCTGCCAGCGATAAGCTTCACTGAGACATGTGGGAGGTCAATACTGTCCCCCCAGATCCTAATCCCTCCGTGTAACTGCCCTCACCAACCAGTAGGCAGTATGGCAATATAATAACGTGATCCCTCACTGGCTTCCCATCTACAACCTCATAAACAAATGGTGGTAAAAATAACACCCCTGATCCTTAACTTTTAAGGAAAATTTAAACGTTTTCCATGGTGTGTTTCCGTTTTTCCTGTTGCCATTTGTAACTCTGACTTTGATGTTTTGCTAATTGCGATTAACATTTTGTAAAGCCGCAAATTGTAAAGTGAGTATTCATGAAGAAAATGCTGATGCTACTTTATTCTAAGTGTTGTGGCATGGTTGGTCAGTTTAACTCTTCTATATAAAAATATATTAATAATCCATTTACTAATCCGGCACACAAAGCCTCTTCGTCACCACAGAAGCCACACATTCAGTGTTACAGCCACTGTGTTAAGGACACGGGAGCGGGAACACTCTGCCTCTCCTTTGTCTGGCCCATTGACATGTAAATGTCCTCCTGCTATAAGGCATCAGCAGAGAGCAGTGAGAGAAAAAACCCCACTGAATTGAAATGTCAATAGTAATTTTTGGCATGCGAGGGACATCTGAGAGTCAAGGGCTGCCTCCCGGGAGGAATGTAAAAAGGGAGAGAGTGAGGGAAGTACTGAGAATGTGGAGGGAGGACGGTGTGTGTGTGTGTGTGTGTGTGTGTGTGTGTGTGTGTGAGATGGAAGATGTAATAGAGGGGGCAGATAAAGTGGAAGACTGTGATGGAGGAAAGGAAGAAGGGGGAGTAATAGCAGTCAGAAGGTGAGCTGTCAGAAGAGAAGCAGGGCAGGGACGTCCAAGGGTGAGGAAGGGGGTGGGGGTGGGGGGGGTGGGGGGGGGGGGGG